>OVBI01000253.1:0-101101 GCA_900406495.1 Sisymbrium altissimum | reverse complement strand
ATTAAGGAAAATGATTATGGATTATTAGTAACAAATCAATATTATTGTAAAAATAAACATAAATCTGTAACCAAATAGATTTCAGTGGCATAGATTGTAAATAATTGAGTTTATTAAAACATTTTTTGACACTTCTTAAATAATATTATAGATATATACAAAAACAGATGAAATTTTCTCCTATTTTAGACCAGAAGCATATAAGCCGAAAAAGAGGTAATTTTTGGGTCTAAGTTCAATGTATACCAATCTCAAGCTACAAAATTATTTTCAAGATAGCAAAAGCAAATTGTTTCTAAATGAAGTTTTTCCATTAATGGAAAGCTATAGAAATGCTACAACGGTCATCCGATAAATATGAAAAGACAAGTCTTGCCAGCATTTGCTGCTAGTTGCTTCAAGCTCTTTTGGCAACATCAGTGTCATCTTCGAAATCTCCCACCGGTCCATTCTCTATCTCAGGTTTCTCCATGCCTCCAAACTGAGCCTCGCCGCCAAATTGGTCACCAACACCAAACTGAGTATTGTCACCACCGAACTGAGAGCTGTTGCCAACCGGGCTTCCTCCAAACTGGTTGTCTCCAGCAAATCCACCATTGTTGCTACCGTAAGTATTGCCACTACCATAACCGCTACTTCCATTGTAGCCACCAACAGCACCTGCACTTGTAGTTGAACCCTCACCATAACCATTACTTCCATCATAGCCACCAACAGCTCCTGCACTTGCAGTTGAACCCTCACCATAACCGCTGCCGGTAGATCCATAGCCACCGCTTGCACCATATCCACCACCAGTAGCACCGCCTCCATAGCCACCAGTAGCACCGCCTCCATAGCCACCAGCACCGCCTCCATAGCCACCAGCACCACCTCCATACCCGCCAGCACCACCTCCATATCCGCCAGCACCGCCTCCATATCCACCACCACTGCCTCCATATCCGCCACCACCTCCTCCATAGCCGCCACCACCTCCTCCATAGCCGCCACCACCATAACCTCCACCACCACCACCTCCAAAACCACCGCCACTTGTTCTATCATGTGCATAACTCACTTTAACCGTCCGGCCATGGAGATCCTGAGGAGGATTAAAGCAGCGGATCAGAGAGGGAAAGCGTTCTAAGTTGAAACCAACATCGATGTCAGAGAAGAAGATAGTGAATACTATGAAGATAAACGATAACTGTTAACCCAACGAGACACCTGGAAGCTGACAGACATTATTACTTTGTGAAAGATGAGAAACAGAAATTACCTGGCCATCCAAAGCCTGGATAGCACTAGAGGCCGCCTCTCCAGAGGTGAATGTAACAAATCCAAATCCCCTCGACCTACCAGTTTCACGATCCAAAATAACCCTAGCTGTATAAAAAACACAGAGGCTGAGTTAACAATAGGCAACTTTACAAACCATACATAAGAAACAAGTGCCTCTTTGTAAACTAGCACACTAGTGCAATCATATGTACAATAATACGGAAAAGATTAGTTAGTTACTTTCGACGACTTCACCGTATTTGCTGAAAGTTTCTCTTAGGCTATCCTCATTCATGCCATATTCCATACCTTACAAAAGCAAAAACATTCGTGAAGTTAGCAAGAACATAGCAAAAGAAAAACTAAACACTTTCTTCGTTACAACAGACATTCTAGAGCTAGACTCACCTCCAATAAAGAGCTTAGAAGATGACATGCACCTTATCGCCTGAAAAAGCGAAGGGCTTGATGAAGAAACATGAGCACTGAGTTGCTTGCTCGTGGTCTGCTTCAATATGTTTCCGAATTTACTCAGAAAAGCCATCGCCGTTATATATCTAAGATACACAGGAAAAATAACCGTAATTAGGCATATCAGTATTGTGAAGTAATGATCATATCATTTGATTTCTGACTTCTACCAAGAAACTAGCCAATTTCATATTTTTTTCCCCTGAGGAAGGAATAATATCTTAAAAACGACAATCAAAGCTTTAAAATTCCCACTCTTCGTTGCCTTTCAAACCCCTGACTTTTAAGAACCGAACAGTGAATGAAAAGCAAACATCGGAAAGAAAGAAAACAAAAAACAAAATCAGTAGCAAACATCGGAACTAAAACCCGTGAAAATGAAAAGCAAAGAAATGATAGATTATTGACGGAGATCACATCCGAGACGAGAGAACCGAAGCTAAAGAGAATAGAAGCTGACAACTTTTAGGGTTTATGCGAAAGAAATGACCATGGCGAGTAAATACCTTTCTAGTCTCTACACTTCGTTTCCTCTGTGATTCTGGGCCTCTCTGTTAAAACCCTACTTGTTCGAGGAAGGGTTTATGTAGCGAAGTTGCAAATGATCTAAATAAATCGTGGCCGTTAAAAATTTAAGTGATTAAAATCTACAGAGATCTAAAATGAAAAATTCCACTGGGTTGTCATTTTTTAATGTGACAGTCCCGTAGCTATAAAACGAAAATAAATAGGGTACGATTAATATTTATTTATTGCAAATCAAATTACACCCCCACAATGGAGTATCAAATTCTACAGCCTTAATTACATGTTTCACAACATCACTGAATAAGTAAAGAGAAAAACAAAGCTCGAGTCATAAAATAAGCTCGTGTCGTCATCATCATCATCATCATCATCTCCTACGAGAGCTGCGCAATGATCTCGGAGATGGCAAACACTCAAAGAGATCAAGAAGCAAATTCTCAATGTCTTCACAGGTGTATCGAATGTGTTTTTCGCCTATACGAGCTGCATTTCTTCCGAGAAACCCTCTGTAAGACTGAACAACTTTGACCGAGGTCGAGATGTGAAGATCATCCCGTAGCTCTGGATCAGGGACCGACCAACGGGTTTGGTTCTTGTATACATCATCGAACGCAAGACAGAAAAGTCTGCATCTTTCTCTTAATGTAGCTACAGGGTCCTTGTTGTCTTTAAGCAAAGAGAGAATAGAGCTCCACGTGGTTCTCTCGTAGTCTGTGACATTGTGTTGGTAACTTGCGATGTGTTTCCTGATCCATTCGTCTCCAAAGAAATGTCTCAGCTCTGATCCCTTTACCTTCTGGACCATGTAATGAAAGTTGTTCATCAGGAAAATGAATTTGAGTGATTCGTCTGCGTAAAGCTGAGCTTTTCGGTGGAGGCTGGACTCCAGAGTTGTGACGATTGACCGAAGATGTCTAGCCATGGGAGAGAACGTGGAAGGCAGGATGTCTTGTCCGGTTTTCTCAGGGATCGAGTCATCGACTTCTAGATTCTCAAGGAGTGTGTTTAGAGCATCTGTGTACTCCGGGAGAAGCTTCAAGTAATTCATTACATACCTGGTCAAGTGATGAACGCCGCCTCCAGGAAAGGCACGTGAGGATTCATCAGAGGCTATTGCGTTTTTGAACTTTAAGAATGTTGCAGTTGTACGATCAGCTAACTTTTTTGACAGCTCGAGGAAACCCATTCTTAGAAACGAGCCTGTTTCATCCGGGAAGAGGTTATCGACATCCAAGAGAGTCTCTGTTGAAACCTCATACATGCTAAGGAAGCGTTCAAGCATTTCTGGCTGGCTAGATCTCAGCGCTACAGCTTCACCAAAGCTGAGGAGAGAGAGAATCGTATCCTTCGAGATTTCAATGAAGCAAGCGGTAGAAACAGGCTCGACGTCTCCCAAGATCTTTTCACACAGCTGTTTTTCACTGGCAAGATAGACCTGAGTAATGATCTTTAAAACCTTTGTCCATCTTCTCATCGCACCATTCAAGTCCTCCCATTCCATTCCAAGTATATCCCCACAGCTGAATCTCTCCATTTCGAGAGTGACCATATACTCATCAAGAGCTTCTCTTCGAACGCTGATGAAAGCCTCACGGAATGCTCGATCATAGCCGCAAGCAAACATGGCATTCGCAATAGCCTTGACGTGAGGAACGACGAGGGGATCGACTAAATCAGCATCTTGGGATCCCAATATCTGTCCATCATCTTCGAGTGAAGTAGCTTCAACAACAACTTCATCATCTAGCGAGACAAAGGACTCATCGTAAACAATATCTTTTCCACGGGAACTGACACCCAAGTATTCAGGCTTTAAATGCTGTTTGTACTGATACAGGACATCACGGAGCTCTTTCTCAAGCCTCAACATGGCGATGTCAAGAGCAACCGTAGCTTGGTTGTAAACATCTTTCTGCTTCTGGTTAGCTTTGATGGGCAAAGCTTTGAAACCCATAAGAACTGTTTGAACTTCATACAGAGCTCGGAAGAATCGATCAGCCTCAGCGGAACCAGCTTCAAATATCATGGACTGGTTTTGTTCCCAGCTAAGGATAATCTTCTTAGCTTCTTTGAATCTCATCTTGATCTCAGAGAATCCTGTATCTTCTTCAACTTTAGTATCAACCATCCCAAAAGTTGACAAATGGGACTCTAAGTCACTTAGGAGCTTTCTCAAGTTTGCATCAAGGTTGTTATCAGATGCCCTCAGTGCCTTAACAACATGGTGACATGCCTCAAAGACATGATTTTTCACTCCAGTAACAGGAAGCTTGGATTCAAACTCCGCCATATCCAAACCAAAGACTAGAGCCTAAATCTCAAATCCAACTCTAGGAGAAAACTTTAAATAAACACAGCAGAAGAGAAAGAAAGAAAAAAAAAAAATCAAATTTGGAGAGGAAGGACTAGACTAATGAAGGCTGTTTGATCAATCTAAAGCTTTCTGATAAACTAAAAGAGGGATGTATTATAAAAGTAATCACCAGAGAATCTTAATCCCGAGAACTAGAGTTAATTAAAAATAAAAGTCATCTCCTTTGAATAACACCCGGAATGAAGTAAACAGAGAGGAAGAGAAATCCCCACATGAACATGGTAAAAATCATAACTAAACAAGCTTAATCCTGTTGGAATACTTATGGTAATAGATCAGTGGAGCCCTCTTCAAATCCAACATTTTTCTAAACCCCCTCACAAGACCATTCTATCTCTCTGAAGAAACAGAGTCCCCTACAATCCCGCTAAGAAAAAGTCAAAGTCAACAGCTTCCTGAAACTCCTCTCTTGCTTCTGTGAAAAAAAGAGAAATTTTGAGGATATTTAGACAAAAATTTCGAAACTTATCTGTCCTTTGATCTCACAGAAACATTTTATCATACAAGTTGGTGATCGAACAGAGTGACGTACCGTGAAACGAGCTTAATCCAACGTCGAAACAAAAAATCTTAAGAAGCTTTTGATTTCGCTTTCTGTATCAATCAAAGAAGAAGTTGTTGAAAGCAAGAGCAAGATGAAGCAAAAGGAAAAGTTGTTTGTGTAAGCAACTTTCATATAAGAAAAGTTGAAAAAATGGAATTAGTATATGAGCGGAAAGGGTACTGGTAATTTCGTAGATGGCGAAAGGTTGAGAAAATGATAATTTTGAGAGCTTTGTTTATTTTGTCTTTGGTGACTGTGACTTATTGTGGCCGCCCTCATATCCTCATTGAGGTCGATTCGGCCATTGACTTCCCGGAACCACATGACCAAATTAACTCAAATTTGGGGATAGAAACTTCGAAATAATCTTTACTTATTCAGTTATTCTCACTAATTTACTAATATCACACATTATTTCGTTTAGTTACACTTGCCCCCATTCAAAGTATATGATTGGAGAATTTGTTATTTAATATTTTTATGTATTGACGTTATATTCTCCAAAATCTGATTCTTGCAGAGATATATGATATTGGTGTTGTCAAAAGAAGTACACAAATCAGTTTTCATTACGCACAAATTTAATGGTTTCGTGGGTTTCTTAGATCAATTGAATATAGTAAGGACAAATTTGTAGGTTTTAAGAAAATAAGGGTAGAACAAGAGTTGCTCCTTTTTCCCGGGATTCGTTGCGCTATATTAGTCGTTAGTCAATACTTGAAGTTTGACTGGCTCACCGGTAACGGGGAAAAGGAAGAAGTTGTTACAAGTATTGATCTGAACCGTCCGATGATATACCCCGCGGCTTTAAACGAGTAGTTGACAGCTCATCGTAGGACTTGGCATGATTTTCCAAGTCAGTACACAAATGTCAAAACCCTCCGGCTGGTTCCAAAGGTTACATCGCTCAACGAGGCGCCAAAAGCACGAAACTGAAAAGAAGCGGTAGAGTTTTTTGGTGAAAATTTAGAAGGAACATAAAAAACCCTGGCGGGGTGTAATTAATCAAAATTTAATAGCTTCCCGCGTAACTCTCCTCCCCCTTTACAAAAACCCTTTCCTCTTCCTCTGAGCTATCATTCATTCACTCACACAAATCTTTTGGTTTTCCATTTCGATTAGAGCAGAAAGTAGAACGTTTCAATCGAGAAAGATGCAGACTTCAGTGACCCCAGATGCTATCTCCGCCGTATTGTCCAACCCTTCTTTTGATTCTTCGTCCTCCGACCGATCTGAGGTCGTCGTTCAAGTCGTCGATCTTAAGCCTATCGGCAATCNTCCCCTCCCCCCCCCCCCCCCCCGTCATCATCTGGGTTTTATTATGCTCCCTTGGTCCGACTCTAGATTAGTGTTTCAAATAGGTCTCGTATCGGATTATGACTCCGTGGTATAGATCTGGGTTTCTTATAAAAAGGTTTTCTTTTTAATTCCCAGTTTTGGGTTTTGGTTGCCATGAAGGTTTTTGTTCTGGTGGATCTAATTGAGGGGTTGTGAGGGTTTGTGTTCTTTGGATTTGATTTGATTTGATTTGATTGGAGTGCTTACATGTTCTGATTCTGGTTTTGCAGATTTAGTGCGAATGATGGAAAGACGAAGGTCAAAGCAATGTTTACAGCTTCGTTGACACCTGAAATCATTTCCGGGAAGATCCAGAATCTAGGTCTAATTCGTCTCATCGATTTCACTGTTAACGACATTTCAAGCAAATCAACCAAGTAAAGAATCTACTTTGCTCTCAGTTTTTTCTCTGATTATTGAAATCAAACCTGTTTGCTAACATATGCTCTATTCGTGTCTGTGTGATTCCCCTGCAGATATTTCCTTGTGACAAAATGTGAGGCTGTTGCTCCTGCGCTTGATGCTGAGATTAATTTGGATGGTAGTAAGAGCGATGAGGAGGCTGGTGAGGCCAAGAGGCAGAAACTAGATCACTCTCCTCCCGTCAATGATGTTAAAGCCGATGTTTCCACTGGAATCACCTTGAAACCCAAGCAGGAATTTGTATCCAAATCAGCTTCTCAGATAATCAGTGAACAAAGGGGAAAGTAAGCAAAATCTCTACTGTCTTTTGTGTTTCATGTTCTCTTTTCAAAGTAGATTATGAGCGTATGCTTAATCACTTTTGGTTTTTGCAGTGCTGCACCAGCTGCAAGAATGGCCATGACTAGAAGGGTTCATCCACTTGTTTCCTTGAATCCCTATCAAGGAAGCTGGACCATCAAAGTCCGAGTCACTAACAAGGGAGTCATGAGAAACTACAGAAACGCTAGAGGAGAAGGATGTGTCTTCAATGTCGAACTAACAGATGAAGAAGTAAGCAAGCTCCCACTTTCATTAGCTCTCAGATTTGTTGTCGACTTTTTTTTTATGTTGTGTGGTTACTCATTTTGTTAATTTTGGTGTATTTCAGGGAACACAAATTCAAGCCACGATGTTTAATGATGCTGCACGGAAGTTTTATGACAGGTTCCAATTGGGAAAGGTCTATTACATCTCTAGGGGATCACTTAAACTTGCTAACAAGCAGTTCAAGACAGTTCAGAATGATTATGAGATGACACTGAATGAAAATTCAGAGGTGGAAGAAGCTAGTAACGAGGAAATGTTCGTTCCTGAGACAAAATTCAACTTTGTACCCATTGAAGAGTTGGGTATGTATGTGAATCAGAAGGAGCTTATTGGTAAGAGTCGTTTATCTCATTGTACATTCGTCTTGCTGGTAACTTGTACATTGGTTTAGGATGATAACAACTTGAATTTTATGCTGTTTCCAGATCTTATTGGAGTTGTTCAAAGTGTTTCTCCTACCATGAGTATTAGAAGGAGAACTGACAATGAGATGATACCCAAGAGGGATATAACTTTGGCTGATGAGTCAAAGAAAACTGTTGTGGTGTCACTTTGGAACGACCTGGCGACCGGCGTAGGTCAAGAATTGCTAGACATGGCTGATAAGTCTCCTGTGATTGCAATCAAGTCTCTCAAAGTTGGAGACTTTCAAGGTAATCTTGGGTTTTCTATGATTGAACAATTTATTCTTAATCACACTTCTCTCCGATCCTGTTTACTGACTTATATCCAATCTCTCCCAGGTGTTTCGCTGTCCACCATCAGCAGAAGTAATGTAGTGATAAATCCTGAATCACCAGAAGCTAAAAAGTTGAAATCTTGGTATGTCTATTGGTTTAAGTCAATTAAAAGTTTCAACTGATGGAACTTGTATGTGCCGATTTAGTTAGCTTATTCTTTGACTTTTGCAGGTATGATTCTGAAGGCAAGGAAACTTCCATGTCTTCCATTGGCTCAGGGATGAGCCCATCTGCCAAGAATGGTTCTTGGTCTATGTATACCGACCGAGTGCCTATCTCTCAAATCACAAGCAACCCAACTCTTGGCGAGGAAAAGGTACTAAAACATTGAATTCAGGCCCTGTACCATAATTTCTTAACTAAGGAGTTATAAACTTATTATGGAATTCGATTTCTGTTGCAGCCTGTCTTTTTCAGCACTAGGGGTTACATAAGCTTCATCAAACCAGACCAGACGATGTGGTACCAAGCTTGTAAGACTTGTAACAAGAAAGTGACTGAAGCAATTGACTCTGGTTACTGGTGTGAAGGTTGCCAGAAGAAAGATGAAGAATGCAGATTAAGGTGAGAAACCCCAAATTCATAGATTAAAACCTTGGTAGGTACCACTTTGTTTCTCTTCAGACAACTCATTTCTGTCTACTATGGGTGTTGTCAGGTACATAATGGTGGTGAAAGTCTCCGACTCAACAGGAGAAGCTTGGTTTTCCTCATTCAACGACGAAGCAGAGAAGATTATTGGATGTTCAGCTGATGAGCTCAATAAACTAAGAACAGAGGTAAGAAGATAACCTCTATAAAAGCTAGTATCTGTTCACTTCGAAGCATACTGAACAGTTCGATTTAATGTTTTATGTGTAAACTTTTTCCAGGGAGGTGAAGTAAATGAATTTCAGACAAAGCTGAAAGAAGCAACCTGGTCCTCTCACCTCTTCAGGATTAGCGTCACTCAGAATGAGTATAACGGAGAGAAGAGGCAGAGGGTAACTGTGAAAGGAGTAGCTCCTGTTGATTATGCTGCTGAATCAAGATTATTGCTCCAGGACATCTCCAAGAAGAGCAAAGAATCTCATTAAATCTCAAAAGTTTCGCATGTCAGGAATCTTTTTGCCTAAAAAGTCTCAGAACTTTGCTTGTAACATATATGAGCTTTTACTGCAGTTTATATAATTAGAGTTGACACCATTTAATCTTATTCCCTAGTGATATTTACCTGCTTCAGACTTGCAAGTGATCTATATTGTGTTTGATTCCAGCTATCTATAAATGACCGTAGTTAGGACCAATCGGAAAAGTTGTGAAGGTACTTTTGAAGGAATTGATAAGACCAATCACCAAAAGATGGGCCATTTGAAAATGTCTTTATTGAGCCCAAAGTCTGATTGCAGGCCCATGATAGGCCCAATAATAACAAAACCCTTACGTCGCCGAAACCCTCTCTCTTTATACTCTCTCTCGGCGGAGCACTCGTCTCTTCTTATTACTCCAACTCGCGCCGATTTGCTTTTCGCTACTCGATTTATCTAAAGGCCTAAACTTCAAACGGCACTTGGTCCCCGGAAGGCTTATACACGCATTCTTTCTTAAGGCTATTTGATTCAAGCGCGAATTCGTTGGTGGGTATTGAAAATGGAGGAAGAGAACGAAGTGGTGAAGACGTTTGCAGAGCTTGGTGTGCGTGAGGAGCTTGTGCAAGCTTGCGAAAGGTTGGGATGGAAGAACCCAACGAAAATTCAAGCGGATGCCCTTCCTTATGCTCTCGAAGGTGAGAGTTTTTATCTATTTTGAGGCTAAGACTTTGTGTGTGTTAAGGTCTTTGCGAGACTAGAAAGCTTGGAGCTTTCTGAATCGAATGTGATTGATTGAAACTAATGTGTCTTTGTCTCGTTCAGGGAAAGATGTAATTGGACTTGCTCAAACCGGTTCTGGTAAAACCGGAGCCTTCGCGTTGCCTATTATACAAGCACTTCTTCAGTATGTTAATGATGCTGAGCCTAAGAAAGGGCGTAGACCTGATCCTGCGTTCTTCGCCTGTGTTTTATCTCCAACTCGGTATGATTCGCGTGCCCCTAAGTTTCTTCTAGTGTTACCTGATTTTTATTTTATTTTTGTCATTGTTAATGGATTTGATTTGATTGTTGTTTTTCTCTTCTCTACAGAGAGCTCGCAATCCAGATTGCTGAGCAGTTTGAAGCTCTAGGATCTGATATAAGTCTTAGGTGTGCTGTGGTAAGCTGATGTTTTACCATGGTACTTGCCATAATTGAAATCTTAATGCTAGAAATGGATTTTAAACCAAATATGTTTCCTTATTTATTTTTACAGCTTGTTGGAGGTATTGACAGGATGCAACAAACTATAGCTCTTGGGAAACGGCCTCATATTATTGTATGTTTTGTTTTCTGAAAATTGCTTTCCGTGTTCTCCCCACTTAAAACATGTGTTTTGAGTCTCTGCAGTCACTTAACGCCAGCGAGTCTTGTTCCATAGGTTGCAACACCTGGTCGTCTTTGGGATCACATGTCTGACACTAAAGGCTTTTCTCTGAAGACGTTGAAATATCTGGTAAATTTAAGCTTTTCTATATTGTTCTTTTTCGTTTTGGTATAGTCTTTTTTGTTTCCATCAGTTTTAAAACCTACTTCTCATTGTTTTATCAGGTTCTTGATGAAGCAGATAGACTGCTGAACGAAGATTTTGAGAAATCTCTTAACCAGATTTTGGAAGAGATCCCTCGTGACCGTAAAACATATCTTTTTTCAGCAACTATGACTAAAAAGGTAGGACTTGACAGTTTTGTGGTTTTTATTGATTTAACTGTCTCTTTGTAACATTTTTGGTGGAGTGTAAGTCTTACGAACGATCAACTTTAAAGCGACTCGATTTTTTTTTGGCCCTTTAGGTCAAGAAACTTCAAAGAGCATGCTTAAGGAATCCTGTGAAGGTACAGAAACATTAAAATTGACTCGAATATTTTCTCATTGCAGCAATCATTGTTCAAAGGTATAACAGTTTTTATGTTTATTGCTTACCTCCAGATTGAGGCTGCCTCCAAGTATTCCACTGTTGATACTCTAAAACAGCAGTTTCGGTTTGTTGCTGCTAAATACAAGGTACCTTAATCTCACTACAGCAGCCTTGCAGACAGATAGATAGTAGCAGGTACATGGGAGACTTATATCTTCTTTGAATATAATGAGCATTTTATGATGTTTACAGGACTGCTACCTTGTGTACATTCTGAGTGAAATGCCTGACTCAACATCAATGATTTTCACCCGAACTTGTGATGGTACTCGTTTTATGGCTTTGATGCTTCGGAGCCTTGGTTTTAGAGCCATTCCTATTAGTGGTCAAATGACTCAGGTTAGTTATGCACTTCAATTTCGAAACGATTTTGTTGCTGAACTTCTCTTGAAAAATCTCTCATTCTTATTTTTCAAATGTTCAGTCAAAGAGACTAGGAGCATTGAATAAGTTCAAAGCAGGGGAATGCAACATCTTGGTTTGTACGGATGTGGCTAGTAGAGGGCTCGATATCCCGTCGGTTGATATGGTTATCAATTACGACATTCCCACAAATTCAAAGGTTAGCACTTATTTCTTGTTTCTCGTGTCTCAGTGATCTTGAGAACACACATTCATCTTCCAAGTTTTGGTTATAGGATTACATCCACAGAGTGGGAAGAACCGCTCGTGCTGGGCGTTCTGGTGTTGGGATATCACTTGTAAACCAGTATGAGCTAGAATGGTACTTACAAATTGAAAAACTCATAGGTCAGTGAACAATCTGCAAAATACATTTTATTTTTGTTCTCTCATAGGATAAAGACATTTGACTATGTTTCTACATTTCTATATTCAGGCAAAAAACTGCCAGAATATCCAGCCGAGGAGGACGAAGTCTTGTCATTGTTGGAGAGAGTTAATGAAGCCAAAAAATTATCCGCAATGGTATCTTTACTTAGCACAATACCACGTGTCACAGGTTAATTATTGTTTGCTTCTTTTTTTTAGATTTATAGAGTATTGAATTACGTGTGTTCGTGTCAATTTCTGTCATAGAATATGAAAGAATCAGGTGGTAGGAAGAAGAGGAGAGGAGAAGATGATGAAGAGAGTGAGAGGTTCTTGGGAGGTAACAAGGGAGGTAACAAAGACAAGAAATCTTCCAAGAAGTTCAAACGTTAAAATACTCTCTTTGTAATTGCTTTCTGATAAACTCAGCACAGTTTTGAATTTTGTCTTTAGAGAAGTTTTCCGTGTGAGCTTGGAAAATTTATTCAGTTTTGGTACTCGTAATTTGTATTTTCTTCTCTCTTAAACACTCAGATTATGCAATTAAAGCTTGTGTAAAAGCTCTTTCCTCTTGGCGGCTCTGCTTAGTTTGCATTTTGTTTGCTTCTAATTTGTAGAGATCTTCTGTTTCCCGGCTCCCTAATGCAATTAAGGAATCAGATAACTCGATATAGTTCACTTGCTCTGCGCACTTCAACTAGACAGATAAGAACAAGTTTGCATAAACACAACTTTATAATGGACTTTTATGAAATTGAATGTTTATGAAGGTTTCCCAAAAAGGATTAAAAAAAGGATGAAAAACAAAAACAATGAAGAAAATACAAAGAAAAGCAAGAATATCGAAAAACTAAACCGACCAAAAAAGGCCAAAACGACTCAACTCAAGTAATAGGCAAACAAAAAAAGGTGCAAAACAAAAATTAAAACTACTCTCTTATGGAGGCGCCATTAAATGCGAAGTCAAGATGAAGCACCACCGCGAGGCCCACCACGTCCTCCTCCTCCGCCTCCCCTTCCACTGCCTCCGTTTTGAGGAACCCTTTGGTAACCTTCTCCACCGTTCCGTGGGTTTGAGCTCTTTGGTCTACCGGAAAATTCACCCCTTCCATAGCCTCCTCTTCCTCCTCCACCACGTCCTCCTTTGAAACTTTCGTTCCGGAAGCTTCCTCTTCCGGCAAAGTACCTTCCCCTACCACCTCCATTGTTGCCTCCTACAAAAATAAAGCATCTTTCATATACACAAAAGCTTTTCATTAAAACAGCTTTTTCTTGATCATCAGGTCTCTCATGTTTGTTACCTCGACTGTTTGTTTTCTTCTCCTCTATAACAGCTTGACGATCACCAATTGTAATCGGTGAGGCCTACGCAGGTATCAACCAAAAGAGTCAGACTTTCACCTCAAATGAGGTATACAAGACGAATTTCAGGCTATGGTTTTACCTCGAGCGCACTCTGCTTTCCGCTAGACGTTTCGAATTCAACAAAACCAAAACAGAAACCTTGCTGCTGAGAGTCACAAACAACGTTTAAGGAACCAGTTAGCAAAGGCTTTTCTTCCTTTTGGAGGAGATTGTACATTTATATATATCAAACCTTATTGCTTCTGACTTGAATCCCCTCATGCTTGATAGCACCAAAGTTCTTGAACACCTCTTCAAGTTGTGTTGGTGTGGAGTCAAAAGGTAAATTTCGAACATAAATCGAATGCCCATCATCTGTCAAGAACAAGTAGACCAAAAACGTACAAAAGAAATCTATTACCAAGGGATTTCGCCTATTCAAGCAGCAAAATGAAAATAGTTTAACAATTTCCCGACCTTCAACATCAACATTGCTACTGTTTGGAACATTCTCAAGACCTGAAGCATCGGGTGCTGCTGTACGCTCAACAGGAGGAGCACTTTCCTTCTGTTTGGTACTGACTGGAGCTGGTTTTGGCTTGTTCCGAGCAACGTGTGTTGGTGTTGGACCGCTTTTCATCAGTTTGAGCTGTTGAAACACAACAAGACTTGTAACATTTACTATAAACAAAAAATATATCTATATCGAGAAAAAGAAAAATAATCATATACGAAGCAGTTAGACTCACAATCGAAGCATAGGAATGCTTAGGAGCATCTCCTTGAGGCACTGATAGAGTTTCATTGTTACTTAATTGAGTTGGAGGTTCGATAGGCTCAGCGTCAACAACAACTCCTTCATCTTTATCAGACGGATCATACACCTCCGCTACATTGTCAAGATCTTCCTCCTCAATAGAAGCAACTGGCTCGGGTTCTACCTCGGCCTCGGGACTTACAATAACACGTTCTGACAAGAAGTAAGCAGATGTTAATATCCAAATCTAAAATAACGAGTGCTATGTGTTAAGAAAACAAAAATGGCATGGATCTTTCATCAAACCTGGTTCCACGGGAGCCTGAACATCCCTGGTGGTTCCATTGATAGTCACAGAGCGGGCTTGTGTTGTCACCTCTTTTTCCTCGAGGAAACGAAACACGTCATTTAAGACAAAGTATCCCTTGTCTTGTGGAGCCAAGAAAAAAGTTTGACTGAACTTCTTCCTCACATTATCGTTGCCGGTTAAGCGTCCGGTCACGAGGACGATGACGCCTCTCTCGTGAGACTCCTGAGCATCCGCAGTTTCTATCTCGGCCGTGTAGTCCTCATATTTCAATGACAGGATCTTATCGTTGATCGCCTGAAAATCCAAAGTGGAACCAGGTTAATCATAACTCAGCAGTATAGCAATGTTGAAGGTAAAAAAAGAGTATAATCAATCTCACTTGCATAGTTGTGACAGTAGTCACAGCACCGGCAGCATCAGGTCGGGTTAACAAGCTAGAATCCTGATAGAACCGATGAACTAAACCGGGAGATTGGTGAAGAATATGATAGTATTGCTCCACAAAGGCACGGCCAACAACCTCAGCACCAGGGGAAGGGCTAGCTTCCTGCTGTGCCATCTATATATATACACGGTAAGGGTAGTATATTATTATACTTTATACAAGTTAACATAAACAAATAATCAAACTGAGTATTGTATTTAATCTGATCTCTACATTCTAAGTAATTGTTGAGACTCAAAGATGGCCATCTTCGGAGCAATTGTTGTTGAGATTGATACTAGGGCAAAAAAAAAAGAAAAAACCTTCTCTGATTTGGTAAATCGATTTGAACATTTAATTGCTTTCGATCAAATAACCTAAGGGATGATCCGATTCCTTAGAACTGAGATAAAAAGTCAACGATCTAATAGAGAAAGTCTTGAGATTTTACTGTTCTGGATTAAATTAAGCTCACACATACACAAAACCCTAGAATGAATAAAGAGATCAGAACACTTTTACAAGAAGAGCATTAATTCCGAAACAGAAAGTAAATAATTTTTAAAAAGGAACAAGTGATGAAAGTCGGGAATGTTTGTCATAACAATGAATCGAGAAGGAAAAGGTAAACGAAGGAATGGGTCAGATCAAATCTCGATAAAGAAAATAGGGAGAGAGGTTGTGATTTCGAACAAATCGAGAAAGACTGAAACAGAAGAGATCGAAAGAGGAAAGGAAGTGTCGTTTGTACTTACAGTGATCTGAGGGAGGGAGAGGACAAAGAGAGATCTGCTGCAGAAGCTACGAAACAGAGCAAGGACGAGCGAGACAGCGACAGACGGAGAAAGAGAGTGTGAGAAGGAACAAAACTAGTACCAAGTTTTAGTTTTAGTTTTAGTTCAGTTCAGTTCAGTTTAGTTCGGTTCGGCCCACAAAGACTCATTATTGGGCTTCTCTTCAATCCCTATTCCATTTCTTTTTTCTTTTTCTTTTTCTATTTTCTAGAAAATGTTTGGTTTTTTTTTTTTTTTTTTTTTTTCTTTATAAACAAACATTATGAACAATTTCCCAATTTTGAAACATTACAAGACAAAAGTTAGTAATGAACTGGATATTTAATAAGGTATGTTTAAGTTAGCAAGTACAGTTAAAGACTTTACGGAGTAAGCTCGGACGTACGGGTGCTATCGGAGACTCAGCATTTACGGAAACGCTATAACTGCCAAAACAAAAAAAAATACATTCTAGAGTAAGACATGATGAGATATTGCACAACAAAACTTCAAATATGATTCTTTCTCGACTTTGTTCTTTGAATGATGAACAATAGAACAATCGTTGTCTATTTATTGGGAGGGGAGGCAATGATGTTACGGTATCAGTTACATTGAGGAAACTATTAAGCATCATCTATCAAGATCCCTAGAGGATGAGACAAGCGACATTACTTAGATATAACCGATAACCCTTCATCAAACCAGCATAGTGCATAATCTAAGCCAATCAGACCCCGTTTAACTATTGTCCTTTTGCTTTTGATTCGATTCGTTTTCGCTTTTGGTCGATTCCTTCCTTGCGTAAGCCGAAGAGCCTTCTCTCAATATGTTATTTTGTCTTTCTATCATTCTATGGTTAGGGTCCAAACTATTTTTTCTCTAAGCCAAAGGAAGAACCTTTAAGGTGTAGAAAGAACATGATGATGAGTGAATTGTTGGACTTGCTGGTTATTTGATAAGTTTATGAGTATAATTGGGTTTATAAGAACCGTTTTGATCCCTTAGTAGCATCTTATTTTTCTTCCTGGTTCCGTAGTTTTCCAAGAAAAAGACTTATATAAATTAAGTTTCACCATACTTGCTTAATTAAAGCATTCATTTTTGTTTCAAGTACATATTCAAATTAGCAACGACATATACCATCTACCATTTTCGTTGTTCAAATTTCATATCGTATTCGTAAGTGAAAATTAAAATATTTGTTAAACTCTATATCACATAATGTCTATGTATATGTCTATGCAAAACACTAATAAAATACTTCTAATATAATATTATATTATAAAGTTGAAAATAGTTTTTTATTTATTTGTTAGTAAAGAGAGATTGAAGAATGACTAAATATTGAGAATTAATGAATGTTGTAGTGCTATTAATATCATTTAATTTAATTTTTGGGTACAACATTGTCAAAGTACCCTAAAAAATACTATCATATAATTTTAGACTCTACTTTGTGGTAGGAGGAAGAGGAACTGCACCAACAATTCTTGAACATTGATCTTTTAACATAGGAGGAAAAAATGGACTGAGTGGAACTTTTTGGCATGCAATTTCTAAAAATGCCTTGCAACAAGTAGGACCTATATTACCCAATTGTCTGGTGAATATGGGTTTCTTTTTTTTTTAATTCTACTTGATCTTTTTTGGTTTATTAAAGTTCCAGATTTACAATAGGGTTTTCCATGACTTGTAGGAATTATTCAGGTTTGATTTTTGTGAGGATTAGTTCGTTGTTAGTACGTATAAGTATTATGTTAACCTGAAGCTGGACTGTGAACAATCATAAAGCCATTATGATTCGGTTGATATCTCTAGTACACTCAACTGTTTACTTTTTCTTTCTAGAGTCTTTTCGAGTTTTCTGTCTATATCTCTCTATGACGAGGGACCAAAGGAGCTTCTACGGTATGTGATATATAATATATAATGGAGTTTTCCATGAATATAATATATATATAGATACATATATGTGTGTGTGTGTGGCTTTCACTGGAGATTTCATGGATATATATATATATACGTGCGTGGCTTTCACTGGAGATTTCAGTTTGCGACATTTGCGCCCACAGGCTTAGTACATTGGTCCTTTAGGTCACTTTTTGTAGCAGCATTTCACCTATTTGGTCTATCATTGGATCAGATTTTGCGATGCCAATATAACCTAGCTAGTTTAGTGGAAATGAACTACTTCATACTCAGTACAATGTTTGATCTTCTTTGGACTAATACTGTAGCATACAATTTTTTTCTATGTGAGAAAGTTTGGGGTTTAATTTTATCCAATGGGTTGCTGAATTCTCATTTCATGTCAAGCAAGAAACAGATAGTGGAGACAATCATCTTTCTTTTGTTTTGATCCATAAAAAGCTAAAAGATATTATTGTCCCTCTTTAGTATTCTGACTGTTGTCATATAGAAATTAAGAGATAACCCAAGGAATAAATTATTAATTTGACTAGCTTGTGACCGATTTGGATATATAGCTGACTCTGACTTGTGAATGTTTTACTCATCTAAGATCTCTGAGAGTTCAATTCTTCAATGATCAAAGATGCAATTGGGAATATTCGAGGAGAAAATAAGTGCCTGGAATTTATGAATTCACATGTTATGTATAAATGTTTTCTGATACTAAAAACTAGTCTCTTCTTTTTTTGCATTGCATCAGCATTTTTAAAGTTCAATGCAATGAGTACTGTTTAAGTCATGGGATTGCTTTATTTTTAAGGTCCAAGCTCGAGAAAACATTATCTGCAATAATTTTTCTTACTAAATGTATGTCCCCTTTGCTTATTGCTCTCCCAGACATTAAAGGCAATTCACTATCCCCATACAGTAACTTTTCTTACTGCATTTTCTCTTCCTTTGAAGGTTCATATCTACCCCTTTGTCTCCTCCAATTCCCTCGAGGCTATTTTGCTTCCTGACAAGGATAGGAATCTAAATGAATCTTACAAACGAAAATTCAACAAACAGAATCAAAGTAAATCAATTTGTCTACCTTATGGGTACGTCCTTTACTTCCCATATCCATAAAAGCCAATCCTTGTCTTGGCGTATAAAACTTCATATTATATATGTTTTTGTCTTATACGGAACCCGTGATTTTTATTATTTTGTATTTCCTCCAAATATGAAGATAGAGTGGTCTTGTAATGTAACAGTAAAACACAGAGAGTAACGGGTAGTTTCATCAGTGTTTTTATGTGCAGCAAACTCTGGAGACACCTTTACTGCATCAATAATACAAAAAGGAAGAGCAGTTATGAGTGCATGTATATACATACACTATATATATGCGTTTGTGTACTATTAATGTAGTTAATTAAGCAAATTTACCTTTTGGTGGTTTTTACTCCTTTTGGTGTTGTCTCTTACAAGGACATGTCGTTGTCTGTCTCAGCATGAGCCTTCTGCATTTACTGACGTTCAGAGCCGAAAACGATGGCTCAGAACCAAAAGACAAAAAGAAGAAGACGTTTCTTAGGCCATTGTGTACTGTAGTAGACACCGTTTAATTTAGCTCTTTAGATAGTGTTTTCGTTATTTTACTTTTGATTCTCTTGTCTTGTAGTCGAAATAAATAAAAGAGTTGTGGATGTTATGATTCGTTGATATCACATAACGCAAGTATGAAAACTTGGATACTTTTTTTTTTTTTTTTTATCATTTGATTCTGGTATATTATCTAATCCGAGTTGTGATGGCGATAGCTTTTTTTTTTGTGCACAAACGATTTTATAGATTTCAACTGTGGTTACACTCCATGAAGGAGAAGTTTTTCAAAGCCAAAATAAATTGGAATAGAGATTGTGATGGCGATAGCTTAAGACCAACTTGTCTAACTTCGTTTACAAATGTGGAAAATTACAAAATTAGAAACTGTCGTTTTCGTTCATTTTATAACTAAACTAGAAGTTAATTTTCTGTAAACCCAATTATGATCAAGTAGAAAATTTCAGTGGTAAAAATTTTAAACTAAAAGTAGACAAAACAAAAAATTTACATGGTTTGACCAAAGTAGCACTTGGGTTCGTGTATGATTATGCTATCTTATCAAATAATATATTAGATAAAATAATGCGGTTTATGGTAAATGTAATACCTATAAAATTATATGTCACAAAAATTTTATGATGCGTGTCCGTTCTAAAATGATGTTCTAAAATTATGAATGAAACTGTTTATGTTTTGAGTTGTTACAAAAAAAAACTAAAGTTTGCTCATATATGGTAAATAACAAGATCATCACGATGCTATAAGAAAAATATATTCTGAATAATATCATAAATAAAAAAGATAAAAAGACGTATCATTGGATATAATATCCTTCGCATATCAGTGATATATACATATGGATTGTTGTTTCTGAACTCCTTATATAGCATGTTATACCGCACAAAAAACATGTTATTACTTATTTATTTCTGAACGCCGAACCATTTTTTAGGGTACATATTTCTATTATTATCACATGAATTTAATTTTCTAATAAATTAAAACATCAGGGGTTATTTATAATAAGATACCCTTAAATAAATAAATAATAATTAAGGGAAATTCAGCATTCGACCGGCAGGTGTAGTGACAATGTTTTCACTATTATACAGTATTATTTGTGTGTTTTCAATTCAATCGTGTAATTCGTTCTGCTAATACTTTTTATTTATTGAGATTTATGTTGTTACAGTGCTTTGTATTATATCACAATTCCGTCGGTACAAAAAAAAAAACATGAGGAGTTTGCTAATATAGTTTTCTCAATTTCAATCCGTCTCCTAACAGAAAGTATAGTTAAACTTTCTTGTTAGAAAATAATAGAGGGTGGAGAGAAAATAAAGATGCTTTTATTGACCTAAAATGTCTTGAAGTTTTAAGACAGCAACGTTATGTGTTTTGGATGCCAAAACCTGCGTTCCCACATTAAAAGACAAAACTGTCAATTCCCTAGCTACACAATGAATTTTGTTATACCTATATGCATGATTATCAGTATCACTAAGTCATATCATTAACGATATATACACATTCTCTCTTCTAATTAAACCCTAACGGCTGTCTAAAGATAGGATCATACTGTTGAAAAAAAATAAAAAAAGATAGATCATGCTAAGTTAGTTCGAACATATCTTAACATTAGACCCCGAAAAAAAAAATAGTTATAAGTTCGAACTTCGAACATTATTGTTCCAAATGGTTCTTTGACGATTGAAACACTGTAATCTGTGAGTGTAATGCAATTGGGTTAGCATGGTTACTGAGTTTGAATTAGCAATCTCAAAATGATAAATAAGGAACCAACACTAGATTTTTAGTCAATCATCATATTTATAAATATACAGTTTTTTTTGTTGCGCACTGAACAAACCAAATTCGTATTTCTAGGTTTTACGCGAGAGATTCATTTTTATTGGTGGTAAGGTACGGTTAATTAGTGCCAATTGTGTTGAGCCACCATCATTTTCACATTCCAGGCATGCGACCACACATTCGGCTTTTTCTTCTCCGACATCTCCAATTTTTCTATTACAAATCCTAAATATATATATTCAATTTCTTCTCCGACATCTCCAACTTTTCTCGTACAACTCTAAATTCCGCTGTATGAGAAATCCTAAAAAGGCAATTATGTTAAAGAAAAGTCCAAGCAGGCATGTAAGCATTCTTAAAAGGGCTTAATTAATAAATCTAGAGTGAATTAGGGTTTCTAATGCCTAGCTTGCTATATTATTAAGAAATTATGGAAAGAAAAAGTAATCTCGTTATTAAGAAATGCACATGGAGTAGCTTATTTGAGCAGACTGCAATTTAAATTTTGCAGAGCTTTGACATAATTCAGCTAAAAGTCAGATGTATCGAACATACAAACATATAAGTAAAAACGTACACATATGGTTTGGCCCGGATAAGGATCACAAGATCCTATGCTCGAAAAGTCGGAGGAATTAAGCCCAGAAGGTCAAGTCCCATCATCATCATTTATCATTCATCATTCATCTCTACGATTCTATACTTGAATTCCTTTGTGCAGGCCATGTAAACTTTCTCGATACCCATACACGTATATAAATACTGACCTATATGTGGATGAAGTTACTTTTTTGTCAACCTGATGCTTATGTTTACGTTGAAGAAATTCCTTTAAAATAAATCTTAGGAAAGTATATATGGAAAATGCAGGAATAGCTTTTATGAAGATGTTTTTTATCAGAAAAGTTTTATGAACTACGAACTGTTACAATTAATTAAATATACGTCGAAGTAGTTTACCATACACATTGTCCGATGCAAAGTTCTATCTGCCGTTCCCATACATAATAAATTAAAATTCCTACAAAAATCCCCAGAATAGTTTGCGGTATTAAAAAAAAAACTAAATGTACTACTTTATCATCCCCTATATTTATATTAATGTGTTTCGGAAAATCCATGCAACCTTTGATAAGAGATGAACATATCTACACCAGACTTTAACTGGCTATAATAATAGACGATATTGTACAGCATACAGTACCTTTTTAGTATTTTTTTTTTAATATGATAGTTATGCGACTTGTAAAATATTATATACGGTATCTTCTTTTATTTTTATTCAATAAATGGTATAATAAACAGTGTTAGTAATTTTCTGTGGCAAATGCTTTTAAAAATTAAATATAGATTTTTTTTTGTTTGTGGAATTTCCATGACACACAATGGGAACATTTTGCTACAAGGAAGGTTGCAAATCAACAGTTACATTCTAATCCATCTTTCTTTATTGTTAAAGAAGAACTAAACAAATTGCCAATGAATTTTTTTTTTTTAAAAACAATTTGTCACTCAAATTGCCAATGAATTTATTGTTGAAAATTGGCTATAGAAGTATGTTAGTGGAGAGAGTTTCAACTATTTTCTACTAGTTTAAGCTAATTTTTCTCTAAAAATTCCGTCATAAATATAAGCAAATTAGGTTGTATTGAATTTGATCACAAGATTATGAATATGTTACATAATTATTGATGCAGCTCAGAATTTGAAACCATATGTCAATTACACAATATTCTTGATTCGTACAACCATTGGGTTAAAGGCGCGGTCAATTATAGAAGACTTTATTGTAGCTAGTGATCAAGTTGGATACAAAGAAGAAGAAAAAAAAATGGTGTGATTGTGGGCAAAAATCTCAGTGGCAAAGAAAGTGGTCCACATATCTCTTTGTGAGTATTTAAGCATTAGATGCTTTAAAGAAAAACCTATAGTCTTTGGTCCATTCTCTATCTCAGAGAGAGACCCTTACCTCCTCTAGCTGTCAATCTATAATAATATATCTTGTTACATATATAGTTATACGTTTAAATATATAACCCACAAGTTAAATATTTAATTAGAAATAAAAGCATTCTCAAATCTCAACAGTATATGATTATAACAAGTCTACACTTCTTTGTCTATCAATTCAATTAGGTTCCAACAAGTTGCTTCGTTGATATATAATGTAATTCAACAATTTCTATCATAAACTTTTCATAGTCTTGTAGTTTCTTATAACAATTTAGATTTCCAAACGATTGTAAACGGAAGGAATGTAAGTACGGTTCTAACCGCATATGCTTTCCTTATTTGAATTTAATCGTATGTTAAAATTGTTTGTTACCAATCGAAAGTGAGATTAATATATATATATATATATATATGTGTGTGTATATATAAGACGACAGTGATTAATTACAAACATGGTACACAAAATTTAAATCAAAATCAAAGTGAAACCCACGAATGGGAACCGAAAATGAAATACTAAAATAATTTAAAATTTATTTGTAAAAGTTTTACATATAAAATTCTTATGTGACTGTGAGTGTTAGACGGAACATGCACATACCCATCAGAGTATCAATACACTACATAAATTGCTCCTCTTTTGTCCTTGTGCATAAATTCCTTTCATACCAAAATAAAACCCTAGGGATTTAGAATATCTAATATATATAAAAATACAAATATATATATATATATATCTAAATTCATTTATTATTTAACTTTCCCCAATCATTATAATATATACATAAAATTCGAGTTACCAAAAAAAGAAATACTTTACATTGTTCATCCTCTGCCTTCTTATCTCTTCTTTCTTCTTCTTTCTTCTTCTTTCTTCTTCTTCCTTCTTCTACATCCAACAAGATCTTAAACTAGGAACTCAAGCTTATACCTGTCTTCGATCGATGTAAGAACATGTGACATGGATTTTCTACAATTTCTAATTCGTTTCTGAACTACAATTCGTAGATGCAGACCCAAGAAAGATATCAATCACATCTATTTAGTTTGCTTTCTTGTCATGTGAATTTTGCTCCCAAACATTTAAAGAAAGCAACAATTCCATCACTTCACCTCAGTTTCATTGCACATTAGAAGCTTTAACAACTATTTATTCTCTTTTATGTTGTTGAATTGGTTAATTATCCTCTCTTCTTGTTTTCAGATCTGTTCTTCACACGAAAAGCTCTAATTGAGTGAGTTAATAGAGATGAGATCAAGAGAATGCGATGAAGAGGAGATTCAAGCAAAGCAAGAAGGAGATCACAATGAAAATCATAATCATCAAGTAACCTTAAACAACATGTTGCAGCAGCAGAATCAGCCAGTGTCATCATCGAGGCAATGGACTTCAGCTTTTAGAAATCCAAGAATCGTTCGAGTCTCGAGAACGTTCGGTGGCAAAGACAGACACAGCAAAGTCTGCACAGTCCGTGGCCTTAGAGACCGGAGGATAAGGTTGTCCGTACCAACAGCGATTCAGCTTTACGACCTTCAAGATCGACTAGGGCTGAGTCAGCCGAGCAAAGTCATCGATTGGTTACTCGAAGCTGCAAAAGATGACGTAGACAAGCTCCCTCCTCTACAATTCCCACATGGCTTTAACCAAATGTATCCAAATCTCATCTTCGGAAACTCCGGAATCGGAGAATCATCATCAACATCAGCATTTCCAGGTACCAATCTCGGGTTCTTAGAAAGTTGGGATCTTGGTGGTTCTTCTTCAAGAACAAGATCAAGAATCGCGGATACTACAACGACACAGAGAGAAAGTTTCGATCTTGATAAAGGGAAATGGATTAAACACGATGAGAACAGTAATCATCAAGATCATGGCGGGTTCGACATCAATCATCAACATTTCTCTCTGACCAATCCTTACAACAGCAACAACAACAACAACACTTCCTCTTATTACAACCTCGGTCATCTTCAACACTCGTTAGACCAATCCGGTAATAACGTTACTGTCGCCATATCCAATGTTCCTAATAATAACAGCAATAATCTCAATTTGCCTCCTCCTTCGTCGTCTGCTGGAGACGGTTCTCAGCTGTTTTTCGGTCCTCCTCCTCCGGCAATGAGCTCTCTATTTCCGACGTATCCTTCCTTCCTTGGAGCTTCTCATCAACATCATCATCATCATCATCTCGTTGATGGAGCTGGGAATCTTCAGCTCTTTAGCTCCAATGCCAATACAGCGTCGCAGCAACAGATGATGACGGGTAACTCAAGTTTGATTAGACCGTTTCATCATTTGATGAGCTCGAATCATGATACGGATCGTCATAGTAGTGACAATGATTCAGATTCGTGAAAGTTTCATATATGAGATATCGATACTATACATACATATGTTATATGCATACGTATTCTTCTATATTATAATTATATATTTGCGTATTGTTGGATTGATTTATATAAATTCCTCTTATGTGCATATATAGAGGTCTAATAATCTTGATCAATCTCGGATTTGGATTCGAACAAAGATATTCGTAATGCGAGGTTGCCGCTTCTATATTTTTAAAAAATTTTGACAGCTCTCATTAGTTTTTGCTTGCTTTTGAAATTCTATGAATTCTCCTAGATTATCTTATGTCATTGATAAACATATATATATATATATATATATATATATATATATGCACAATACAGTTACTCAAATAAATGGGATAGTCAATATAAGTTTGCATAAAATATCTAAACATGTAGAGAGTTTTTAACATAATTAATCTATAGTCTTGCCATCTTCATGTATAATTTTCAGTTAGTAGTTAATTATATATCATTAGTAAGTTGCACACTCAAAAAAAAAGTTATATGTCATTAGTTAGTTAGGGTTTCGGTTTCAGAAATATGGAATTCATTGTAAGGATTAATTTGGATCCCACATCCATCTCTCAGAAAACGATTTTAAAATATAAAAAATAGAGGCACACACAATTTATAGTTTATGGATTTTATCATAACAGCTCGTACAAGATACGTTTTGAGTATTTTTTTTATGCTTCTCTCGTACGCTCAACAATAATGAGAAACGACAGTAATACTATCACACATCTAAAAAACCTAGCCCAGTCGTCGGATCACACATCAACTGGATTATCATTTGGTGTCATCCGATCCCTGAAATCCGCTGATGTTAAAATTTCGACCTATTTCCCCAAAAAATTCGATTGAAAAAAGTATTACAATTTATTCAATGTTAATGCATGGGCACGGGCAGATTGTCTTCCCAAATTTGATAGGCAATGTTGCGAAAAAAATTCTAATCGAAATTTTGAAGAAGGAAAGATATTTATCTCAACTATGATTGATTAGTCACTCACTATTTGAATATAGACGTCGTGTATATGCAAGTTTGGTATTTATCTTTAACAACCAAATTTCTACCGTGCGCGCGCTATTGCTAAATATTCCTGTCATGGTATATTTAGGAAATTTGTTATGTCCACAATTCAAATGGAAAAAAACCGAAGGGGGGTCGTTGCTTGTCATGTGTCAGAAAAAGAATACCAATAAGTTTCCAATAATTGTATATTCACCAGCATTCATTTTCTTTAAACAACTAACGTATATTTTTACGGGCATATTACGAATGTATTAATAAATTACAAATGTGTACATGCAGGTTCTATATATATATAGATACAAAATTAGAAGTATAGATAGGTTTGCTGTTCACAATGCCTAGGCGCACGGCAATTTATAATGCATGCCAAACCCTAGCCTCGTGTATAAATATGCGTTACACGTATATATATACATAAAAAGGAGTATTTACTAAGAAAGTGAGCATTTATGTATATAAATATATAATGTATAGAAAGGCAAACTAGTTGAGATTGGTAGCGTTTTTCCTCATCTCCGTTATTGCTGACTTTTGATTTATTTCTCAAAATCAAAGTTTCCAAAGTTCGTAATTTCGCATGGTGGTCTTTATAAGTCGACACTCGACTGATATTATTAAGAGAGCTAATAAATGTTATGAAATTATACTCATAAGTACATTCACATTCACGTGTTTATGACTGTGTATTCGAGGGAGAGAGATCACATTTGGGTCGATGAAATGCAGAGAGCATCTATATATNGGGGGGGGGGGGGGGGGGGGAGGGGATATACATTCTTTGAAGCTATATGTAAAATCAACATTCTTTGTAAGACAAAAAAGAAAAAAAAACGTCTACTTTTATTACGTATATTATATATGTGAGGATTTTCATACGCCATATTCTTAAATTAATCATTTAGGTTATACACATTCAAAAAGCATATAATAGAAGAATATTTTTAAGTCTGAATATCGGAAGTTTTGAGGGGATGATCTAGCACAAGGCACACCAGTAAAAAAATCCTTTTAGTTATAAAATTGTGAACAAATAACATATGCACAAATTAATGTCACACTATAGGAACATTTGTTTCTCTATGTATATGTCTTATTTCACTGAACAATATGTGATTTCTAATCCTGACACATGATATAAATCAAACCTCTTTCTAACCTCAAGTTCTTGGTCATAATATCACCAGAATAAAAAATATATAATTAAATATAACTATGTAAGGAAAAAGGAGAAGTAGATGATGGTGAGTATTGGGATTGGAGGGGTCAGAGAAGGAAAGGGAAAGAAGAGAAGCAGTTAAGACAGCAACTGAATTGCAGTCAAGCACTGATCCCTATCTTCCAAGTTTAGTCCTCTCTCTCTTCTTCTCCAAGTTGTAGGGCCATTTATCCCCATTAGAAAATTATTGGTTTTGAAAACATAACTTATTTTCCTTTTGGGTGGTCCTTTTGATCTTCTTATAAATCATGTGTTTAGATATAGATGGGCACACATTTGTCAATAAAATTCAAAGATTTGACATTAGATTCTTTTTCTTCTTTCACCCAAGATTTTGTATTAGTTACTTACATCACATCTCTCCCTATAGATCGGTTGAAAATTTATTCTAATACTTAAAAGGGGTATTCATTGCACTTGTTATTAGATAGTATAAGGAAATCAACCTACGTACATGTATATCTGCTTTTAGCTCTCTACCATTTTACAATCTCTTAATATTAACATTTTATCATCAAAATGATGTGATCATATATAAAGCAGTATATACATCAAAAAAAAAAAACAGTATATACATCAACGTGAACATGTGATGATATAATAGTACGAGTTGTATTCGTTGTTCAAAATAATATATACGTTTTTATATATAAACTGTTAGTGGCAAAATATAATTTATCGTAAATGGGACATATATATGGTCCATATGCTTATAGACTTCTTTTTCATCACCAGCATGCTTCAAAGTTAAGAGAGGAAGAAAAAAACAGGTCCACTTTATTTCATTTTCACATAATTGACTCACTTAGGCATGCAATTCCTTTTGTTTTCTCCTTTTTCTTTTCAATTCTTAAATCTTTTTTATTGTAGAGGCTATATTTTTAATTGGTCCAAAATAGAGGCTACATTTATGTTACAATTTTGTTTCATATAGGCCACAAGAAAGAAACTATCTAGTAATTTATCTTTCCAAAGAAACATTATAGGATTTTTTTTTTTCGTTAGTAATTATATAGTTTGCTCCTCAAAAGGAATATAAAAACTCGATATGGAGATCCATCCGAACCTACTCATTCAATAGAATGAACAACGCGCGTGGGTTTGTTTTAATGCTTTTCACGTACGGATCTAAATACAGTATTATTATTTTCTTTTTGGTAAAACAGTATTTATTTTTCTAAAAGCCATTAATTGGAGTTGTGTGGTCTACGATTATATGTTTTTTTTTGGGGGGTAAAATCTACGATTTATGTTGTAGTACTTTGATATCGAGGCAGTCTACTAAAATTACATCGATCAGCTTGTCATAGGCGATAAACAGTCATTTTCGGCATCATCTCTTGAGTTTGGGCTACAAACATCTATTATATAATCTACTACCTTCGTTGTACAAAAATAAAAAAAATTCTAAACAAGTATAATTTGATGTTTGGAGAACCAAAAAAAAAATATTTTGAATGAGATGTAAGTACAGGTTCATAACGACCGTCCTATTTAATCCACTGAAAATATCTGCTGGACATTTTCGAGCTTGTTAAAGTGACAGAGAAATCAAAACAGAAGTTCGCAGTTACGAAAATCGAGTCATATATTGTTCGCGCACACACACATATATAACAAAACAAAAGTTAATTAACATTAATAAAAGACACAAAAACAAAAAAACAAAGCAAAAGTTGATACTATTAAATTTTACGTAAGAGATATATGTTTAATATTTAATATTAAATCTTAGCTAATCTTAATTTTCCGTGAAAGTAAATTAAAATGAGTATCTATGATAATTAAGTCTTTACTTTTTACTATGGTTACGTAACAAAAATAATGCAAAACTTGAACGGATTATTGTCCTCCTTCGTGAAGATGACGTGACATCACTGGGCCTTAAGAAAGAGTAAAAGGAAATAGGCTCTCGAAAATATAATATTAAAGCCCCCGGCGAGGATCGAACTCGCGGCCTTTCGCTTACGAAGCGAACGCAATACCACTATGCTACGGAGGCATCTCGACTGTAATCAGGTATTAGTAATATATAGCCATAAAAATTAGTTAAAATATCAATTAAGAAATTGTTCTCGAATAGTCAGACATAAAAGGAGCTTTACCTAATTGATTCTTCATGTACACAAAATGTTACCAAGTTATAAGAAGATTACGAGAATAACCACAGTGACTTCATCATTGTAAAAATCACGATCGAAGAACCTTTGTGAATAAACATTCATTGTTTTCAGACAAGACAAAAATGTAGAAAAACATTAGTTCTTCTCCAAGCAGCAGCACAGCCGTGTCACGTGATTCTCTTATCTTCTATGCTTTGACATACTTATCTACATAGCCCTGCCAAAAAAAATTGAAGAACCACGATGAGTCTGGTTCAGTATTGATGGATCATGAGGAGGTTGTGCCATACCTTTATGTTTCTTACCATGACGAGTTTGGTCAGCTTGTGCTGCGAAGTATCAATGTACTTATCAATCTTAGCTCTTGACTTGGGTACACGACGACCTTCCATTGAATTCGAAACTTTATCCACCGCTCTCTTCACAATAGTCTTAAACGCCTCTTTGCTCATATTCCCTTGCCTCCACAATGGTTTCAGAAGATCCTTCACGAATTTCGTAAGCGCGACCTTGAAAAGCTTCATGGACCTTGAAGAATCTTTCTCCTTTGGATCCCCTTGAGACTTTTTCGTCGTGCTATCACCTTCACGGACATTGTTATTTGCCTTCGGATTCTCATTATGGGAGTTTGGAGTCAAGGTCTCATGGCTGTAACCATCCCTTCCATTTTCTGCAATCTCACCAAACTCATCGTTATCTCCAGAAATCACTGCTCCAATATCATTTCCTGTGGTGTTTTCTTTAATGTCAGGTGGTTTGTTGGAGGAAACACTGACCCGACCTGTCAAATCTGACTCACTTAGAACTTGTTTATCAACATCTTGGTTGTTTTCTTCCATATCGAGTGGTCTGTTTGAGGAAATGCTCGCCTTCGGTACATTGTACGAGTCGCTGAGCGGTTCATGCTCCTGGAGAGAATCTAGTTTCAAAGATGTTGGTTCGAAGCTGTCTACAAAGGGATCATACATGTCACCGCGACCACATTCGGGAACAATCTTGGCTCTTCCGGAGTAAGGCGAGGAAGAAGCTTGTCTAGAACCATCATCTACATCTTGGTGTATTTGAGCATATGACTTTGAAACAGGAAACTTTGTTTGAAAATTCGTGGCAGTTCCTGCGATAGAGTTAGTTTCAGCTGAAATCCGTTGTGGAGGCGGCTGTTCTGTATCAAAATAAGCCCCGAGAACTTGATCAGAACCACAATTGAGAGGTTGGCTTGGGTGATTCTCATTCTCGGGCAACATGATATCATCTGAAATAAAGGAAGACAAACATAAAAAATGGTTAAACAAGAAAGAATCAAACTTTGGTGTTAAGCATAGTAATAGTTTTCAAATTTTTCTCTCACGAACCTTCCATCTCAATGTCAGGATCAGTATATAAAGGAGAACCATGCTCAGCTTTCTCATGTGGTGAAGAAGATTCATCACAATGGATAAAACTCTCTTTTGAAGATCCAGCGTCTTCAACAACAGCTCCTTCAAGGTCAAGAGCTCTGCCGTTTAAAGACACGGTTTCACAAACATGATTTGCAGCTTCAGGTTTATCACAAACGGTGTCTGCAAAAAGTGGCGATAAAGATAGAGGAGGTGGTGGAGGAAGAGGCATCCCAGGAGGTTCCAAACTTTTTAGAGGAAAAGAAAGTGGGAAACTTGGTAGAGGATGAAGTGGATTAGGGAATGCTTGTGAGGGTGGGCTGGCACCAGTAGGTAGTGGTGGGGGAGGAGGCAACATTGAAACAGGTGGAAGAGGAGAATGAAACTGCTGTGAGGAAGTAGGAGGTGGAGGAGGCGGATACATATAGTCTTGTTGAACCTGAGGAGGAGGAGGAGGAACGGCGTGGGAAGACGAATGATTCTGTTGCAAATGAGGCAGAAGCATCTGACTAGGAGGACCATTTCCTGGTGAAGGATTAAAGCTTCCATTACTATATATCGGAAGATGCATTCTTTTGCAAGTTAGGATGCTTATGGTCTCAGGCGAAACACTACTGCCAACAAAAAAGAAAAAACAGGAGTTAACATGTTAACAAGAAACACGACATTATAAACAGATTAAGACACAAAGAAGATGAAAATGTACAGCTCTAAGCAAAGATAACTCAATTTTTTTTCTTTCTAGAAATTGATTCCTGGTTACTTAGTATTAAACCTTGAGTTCCACCAGAGGATCCAGAAACCTAACTGCGAACTACAGGAACATTTCACGGCAAGATGTTTCATCGCTTTAAACCTTAACGAGGCATTCGTATACAGAAATCGAAGAAAAACAACTTCTCATAATAGTTCTCCGACCTAAACGAAATACTTAAAAACTGCTTCCTTTGTTTTAACCGACCAACTCCTCTCAGAAACTCAAACGGACAACGAAGATTTGCAATCGGGAAAGTTGACGTCTCATTGAAGATAGAGTTACTCACCAGATTACAAAATCAAAGACTTAAGACGCATCGGAATGCGCGATTTTACTCGGACGAGATGAGGAGTAAAAAGGGAACAATAAAAACAAAATCCAATAATTTGACTGGGAAAGGAACAAGAAGAACCCTAAAATTTGTGAAAGTCTGAATTTTTTCCAGAGATTTTCATTGCAGTGTGTTTACTGGAGGAAGAAGGAAGATTTAAGCTTTAGATTTACCGGGCCGTTATTTGTCTGACTGTAAAAGAGTTAAAATTGTTCTGAAAATTCATGTGCTGTAGAATTCTAATAGTCATGAGTCATGAGTAAAAAAAAACCCTATAATAAAAAGTGGAGATGCGGGGAATCGAACCCCGTGCCTCTCGCATGCGAAGCGAGCGCTCTACCATATGAGCTACATCCCCGAACGATTGTTAAGTAAATTTCCTTTTATACGAATTTGATTACCTTCATATTTCAAGAGAGGCCCAAACAATTCGAAAGCCCAACAGTGAAGCCCAATCTCATTCATGATGTTTTCCAAAATCTTGCTTTGAACTAGGGTTTTGATTCTGCTTCCACTGTTTCCCACTACTCTCTGAGAAGCCATCATCATTTCCTCTCCCCTAACTCAGAAATGCCGCCGCCGTTACCGTCTCTGCAACTCCGGCGGCTCCTCCTCCGTAGCTTCGTCTCATCCTCCTCCTCTTCCTCCTCCAACCCTCTTCAATCTCAGTCCCGTATCATTTCCTCTAACCCGTCATTTTCTCATCCACCACCTCCCAGATTCCCGCTATTCCCTTCTAGGCTCTTTTCATCCGAAGCCAATGCGGAGCCAGAGACGTTAGATTCAACTCAGATCGCTCTTTCTTTCTCGAAGGAGCTCACCGGAAACCCCGAAGCTGAGCCTCAATCAATCTCCCAGCGGTTCCACCTCAGCTTCTCCCACATCACTCCGGATCGCGATTTGATCCTCCAAACACTCAATCTCTCCCCGGAAGCTGGTCGCGCTGCTCTAGGATTCAACGAGTGGTTGGATTCCAACGCTGCCTTCTCCCACGATGACGAAACCGTTTCGCTTTTCGTCGATTACTTCGGCCGTCGAAAGGATTTCAAAGGGATGCAAGAGATGATCGCCAAATACAAAGGCGTCGCCGGAGGCAAGACGCTAGAGTCCGCCATCGACAGGCTTGTCCGAGCGGGTCGACCTAAGCAAGTGGTTGAGTTTTTCGAGAAGATGGAGAATGATTACGGGTTGAAACGTGACAGAGAATCACTTACCTTGGTGGTGAAGAAGCTCTGCGAGAAAGGTCACGCGAGTTTCGCTGAGAAGATGGTGAAGAACACTGCGAACGAGATATTCCCCGACGAGAACATCTGTGATTTGTTGATCAAAGGTTGGTGTGCTGCTGAGAAACTCGATGAAGCGACTAGATTAGCTGGTGAGATGTCTAGAGGAGGATTTGAGATAGGTACAATAGCCTATAACGTGATTCTTGATTGTGTTTGTAAGCTTTGTAGGAAGAAAGATCCGTTTAGGCTCCAAACCGAAGTGGAGAAAGTCTTGCTCGAGATGGAGTGTCGTGGTGTGCCGAGAAATACACAGACTTTCAATGTGTTGATCAACAATCTTTGTAAAATCAGGAGAACCGAAGAGGCGATGGAGTTGTTTGGTAGGATGGGTGAATGGGGTTGTCAACCAGATGCTGAAACCTACCTTGTTCTGATTAGGAGTTTATATCAAGCAGCTAGGATCGGTGAAGGAGACGAAATGATCGATAAGATGAAGTCAGCTGGATACGGTAAGGCTTTGGATAAGAAAGAGTATTACGGGTTTCTGAAGATTTTGTGTGGGATTGAGAGGCTTGAGCATGCGATGATTGTGTTCAAGAACATGAAAGCTGATGGATGCAAACCTGGGATCAAGACCTATGATTTGTTAATGGGGAAAATGTGTGCCAATAACAAGCTTAATATAGCTAATGGTTTGTACAAAGAAGCGGCGAGGAGAGGAGTCGCTGTTAATCCTAAGGAATACAGAGTTGATCCGAGGTTTTTGAAAAAGAAGACCAAGGAAGTGGATACCAATGTGAAGAAGAGGGAGACTTTGCCTGAGAAAACTGCCAGGAAGAGGAGACGGCTCAAGCAGATCAATATGAGTTTTGTTAAGAAGCCACACAATAAGATGAGACGGAGAATGTGATGCTCAGAATCTTCAACATCTCATAGAATTTCCTTAAGGTTTATTGTTCAAAACAGTCTTTGTTATTTCCTTATTAAGGTTTTGTGAGAAGGTACTGATCTTTGATCAGCATCCCAATAATCTTTTGGTTCAGCTCACTGTAACGTTACACACTTTTCATGGTTGGCTTATGAATCGGAGATAAAATTACTTTCCTTGCTTTTGCTTGGTTAACTGACTTGCTCTCGTTAAATATGTCTGATGAATTTTTTAAAAACAAAATAGCATTCAATTTCGAGTGGCATAAAGTCGAAGTCTACGCCTTGTTTAGTCAAAGTCTACGCAGGAATGACTTATCTTTCTTCTTACAAAACTCCTCTCTCCCTCCATTGGAACCACAAAAAAATAGAATGGAGTCACTCTTGTCCACGGTGATCGTCCTGATCATGGTATCTTTTTCCTATTTCACTTCTTCAGGTAAATCTATGGATGTGAAGAAGAAGATCTATCCCCTTCTACACATTCACACCTTCATTTCTCTGTTTGTCTCTTCTAAAACTTATGAAGTCTTTGTCTTCTCTTATCTGCAGAAGCTCTCACAGACTGCAAGGGTAACATAACAATCAAATGGGATGTCATGAGCTGGACGCCTGATGGCTACGTTGTAAGTTCAACCATCACGACTACAAATCTCTGAGATTTGCTTTCTTGAAAAATAAACCTTTAAATCAAATCTATGTTTTCTTCAGGCTGTGGTTACAGTCTACAATTACCAGAAACAACGTTCAATTCGTTCACCTGGATGGGAAATGAGCTGGAGATGGGCCAGAAAAGAGGTGATCTGGAGCATGGTTGGTGCACAAACCACAATGCAAGGAGATTGTTCCAAGTACAAAGGAAACATCCCTCATTCCTGCGTTAGTAAACCAACAGTCGTAGATTTGCTTCCTGGAACTCCTTACAATCTGCAGATCGGTAATTGCTGCAAAGGCGGTGTCTTAAAACCAGGTTCAGAAAGTGCATTTCAGATAACCGTTGGTGCTGCTGGTACCTCAAATAGGACTGTTCGGATGGCGGTGAATTTCATTTTCACCGCACCTAAACAACAGTATATTTGTGGACCGACTAAGAACGTTCAACCGACGAAATTTACTTTTTCTGACAGTGGGAGAACGACACAAGCCATGAGTAAGTTCCCCAACAGTTACATGCCTCTCAAAATCTAAGGTTATGGTTTCTGAACTCACGTGCTTTGTTTCTATTCTTTTGCAGTGACCTGGAACATTACTTGCGTTTTCCACAAGGCAACATGAACACCGCAAGTCTCGAAAAGAATAATATTATAAGGAAATATACATCCAGAATTTTTTGTTTTTGTTTTCGGTACTTTCATGTATGGTTTATGTTTTAAGGAAAATAAAAGCACTACTTTGATTGAATAGTCTTTTCTAGATGGACTCCTTCCAGAACCGAACTGGTCTATCTGTTGTTCCACAAGTAACAAAGACTGATTCAACCAGTGAGTGCTCGATCCAGCGCGGTACACCGTTATGGTTTAAAGGCCACTTTGCCACTTTTTCTGCGGTTCTCGCATCCCATGTAACGACCTCATTTTTTCCTTCATCTATGGAGATTACAAACTCTTCCGTGTCATTAAACATTGCATGTGTTAACGACAACAATGAAGACTGTTCAGTTTAAGTCGAACCAAGTGAGTAGTTACTGTTCATAGGTTGAGAAAATCATCACCAGAGACCGCAGTTTTACCCGCTTTGCTCCATCGTATTCCTTGACCATTCGACTCGAGGCTATTTCCCATAACTTAACCGTAGAATCCTTACTGAACGAGAGAACAAGCCTAAGCCATAGGATCAATCAGTTGTCCTGTCAAGAACTATTAAGAAAAACTAGTGATAATTCTCTGAGATAAATGGATTGAATCTTCTTTCTTCTACCTCTTTGATCTCTGGTAAATACAGCGCTAGTGACCTCTGATCTTACGTGTGCACCGCTAATGGAGCGTACACACTTTGCGCTGACCCCGTCAAAGAGTTGAATAGCTCCATCCTTTGAGGCTGTAACGTAGACGAATCACGTTGAAAAATACCGCACCTGGAGAAACCAAGAATCTCACAGTCATGAATCAATGATCATCACAAGAGATGATATGACAGATAGAGCCTTACTTCAGTACATGTTAAGTACCTGATACACAGTTCTGATTTCATCTCTGAAGTAACACAAAAATGTGTTAATTACTCATTGGAAAAGAAAAGGACAACACCTGAAATCAATAGAAGCTGTCCACGGAGTAGCGATTGATCCATAAGAAGTGAGTAACAAGACTAATGGTTTACCACTTTGCTTGACTAACAGAGAAGCAGAAGCCTCAGACTTTAGATGCTAATTAATTCTCAGACTGTTTTCCATGGTTCACATAGATGAGATGATTTACGCAATTTATTTGCCTAATGCGCAGATGAGAAAAAGGAGCTTGAACATTGCTCAATTCAAGAAAAGTTGGACATGAAGCTAAAGGAATTGGATAAGAAAGAAGAAAAGGAGGTACTATATTCATTTGTGGAGTGTAACGTTACACACTTTTCATGGGTTGGCTCAATAACCGGAGATAAAATTAAAGTTCCTTGCTTTTGCTTGGTTATTCCCTTTATTTGAAAATGCTCTCTAGTGCATCAAACTTAGGCTCACTTGTAAATTTGTAACGGCCGAACACTCCTAATCTTCGTTTATTATGTTTAATAAAAAATTATAACAGAAAATCCTGGAGACTGTACCACTTACAGCTGGTTATCACGTGTTTATTTCACATGATTTAGTTAAACTATCAAAGTCTACTCCTTGTTCTTTCTTCTCTCTCTCTCTTTCTCTGTCCATTGAAACCAACCACAAGATATAGAATGGAGTCTCTCTTCTCCGCCACGATCGTCCTGCTCTTGGTTTCCTTTTCTTGTTTTACTTCTTCAGGTAAATCTCTGGATGTGAAGAAGAAGATCTATCCCCTTCTACACATTCACACCTTCATTTCTCTGTTTGTCTCTTCTAAGAACTTATGAAGTCTTTGAGTTATCTGATCTGCAGAAGCTCTCACAAACAACAAGGGAAACATCACAATCAAATGGGATCTCTTGAGCTGGACCCCTGATGGCTACGTTGTAAGTTCAACCACCATAACTACTTCTTGTCTCACCAAATCTCAGAGATATGCCTTCTGAAAAAAAGAACCTTTGTTTTCCTCAGGCTGCTGTAACAGCTTACAATTACCAGAAACAACGTTCAATTCGTTCACCGGGATGGACAATGAGCTGGAGATGGTCCAAAAAAGAGGTGATCTGGAGCATGCTTGGTGCACACACCACAGAGCAAGGAGATTGTTCCATGTTCAAAGGAAACTTCCCTCATTCCTGCATTAATAAACCAATAGTCGTAGATTTGCTTCCTGGAACTCCTTACAATCAGCAGATCGCTAATTGCTGCAAAGGCGGTGTCTTAAAACCCGGTTTAGAAAGTGCATTTCAGATAGCCGTTGGTAATGCTGGTACCTCGGTTAAGACTGTTCGGATGCCAGTGAATTTCATGTTCACGGCACCTAAACAACAGTATGTATGTGGACCAACTAAGAACGTTAGACCGACGAGGTTTATAACCGCTGACAAAAGGAGAATAACGAAAGCCATGAGTAAGTTCCCCAACAGTTACAAGCCTCTCCAGATCCATAATCCTGATTCTGAAACTCACCTGCTTTGTTTCTGTTTTTATGCAGTGACCTGGAACATTACTTGCGTCTTTTACAAGGCCGCATGAACACACGCAAGTCTCTAAAGGGAAAATCTCATAAGCAAGTCCATCTCCAGAATTTTCTGTTCTTTTGTATTTTCATGCATGGTTTATGTATTTAAGAAAATAAAAACACTTCTTTGATTGAATAAATAAAGTCTACTCTAGACAGATTCCTTCCAGAACCGAACTGATCTATCTGTTGTTCCACAAGTAACAAAGACTGATTCAATCGGTGAGTGCTCGATCCAGCGTGGTACACCGTTATGATTCGAAGGCCACTTTGCCACTTTTTCTGCGGTTCTCGCATCCCATGTAACGACCTCATTGTTTCCTTCATCGATGGAGATTACAAACTCTTCCGTGTCATTAAAAATTGCCTGCGTTGACGACAACAATGAAGACCGTTCAATATAAGTCGAACCAAGTGATCATTTACTGTTCGGAGGTTGAGAAAATCATCACCTGAGACCGCAGTTTTACTCGCTTTGCTCCGTGGTATTCCTTGACCATTCGACCCGAAGCTATTTCCCATAACTTAACCGTAGAGTCCTTACCGGACGAGAGAACAAACCTAACAACAGCCATAGGATCAATCAGTTGTCCAGTCAAGAACTATTAAGAAACACTAGTGATAATTCTCTGAGATAAATGGATTGAATCTTCTTTCTTCTACCTTTGATCTCTGGTGAATACAGCGCTAGTGACCTCTGATTTTCCGTGTGCACCGTTAATGGAGCGTACACACTTTGCGCTGACCCCGTCAAAGAGTCGAATCGCTCCATCCTTTGAGGCTGTAATGTAGACGGATCCCGTTGAAGAATACCGCACCTGAGGAAACCAAGAAATCTCACAGTCATGAATCCATGATCATCACAAGAGATTATATGACAGATAGAGCCTTAAAACATGTGAAGTACCTGATTTATGGCTCCATTTACCCCACTGTCCGGGAAATTTGAAGGAAGAAAGCATTGATAAGTGTTTACATCGTACAGATGTGGAATTGCATGATCAGTTCCTGCCAAATCAAAGATTTCAATTTCAAAATCATTGTTTGAGTTCAACCTTCAAAGAGAAAAGGTTTCCAAGATGGTCACTACTCTCTACAATTGAAAATCATCTAACAGCTTGTTATATTAGTCTATGTGAAAAATTTCACCTGCGAGAAGAAACTCTCCAGAAGGATGAAAAGATATTGAGCGCACGTTATGGGTATCCTGCAGAATTTAGTGTTCTCGATTCAGTGACATCTATATTTTTCACCATGTAGCTAAGCAGAAACTGTTACTAACCATGAGCTCTACCTGAAAAACTTTAAATGCTCGTTTAGCTGTCGGTTTGGAGAAATCGAAGAACCTGTCAAAGTCATAAGAAAAGTTATAAATAAAGAGGTGAAGACACAATTTTCTTGTAATCACTGCGAGAATTCATTTAGGTAGAGAACAGAAATGATAAATAGATACTTTATACAGTTGTCTTTGGCACTGGATGCTAGGATTGTGCTCCGAGGGTGGAAATCAAGATCGTTTATTGGCTGTAAATGATTTTCATAGGAATAAGAGATACAAAAAGACCAAGAAGTTTGTGGCAAAAGTAATGTTAACAGGAAGGCTTACTTCAGCATGATCATAAAAACTCCGTATTAATGGTCGAGCTTGACTGTCTCCTGAAAGCATTTGTTTTACTTTTGGCACCTCAAAAAGACAACAGGGCATATCCAAAGAAATATCAGTTCTTGATGATACTTAGGGGAAAAAGGTTGGTCCAATGACATAAACAAAGTTTAGTACCTCAAAGAGCTTAATTGATGTGTCTGCACCGCCAGTTGCGAAAAACATTCCATCAGAACTAAATCTTGCACACCTAACGACGCTCTATACATTTCATAAGCTTATCAGCCAAATATCAAACTGTGCAGAGAAAAATATTTATTAAGGATATCATACAAAGACATAAGCAATGCATATACCTTGTGCTCTGATAGCTGCTTGGATTCATGTTTTGGGAGAGTCTTTGATGATCCCTTCACATGAGTAACACTAGTTGGGAAATGTCCAAACATTCGATTAAATGATAAGCAGTTCTGATGTCATCTCCTTTAAGAAACATGAAAATGTGTTACTCATTGGGGTGAAAAGGGCAACACCTGAAGTCGATAGAAGCTCTTTGAGGAGTAGCGATTGATCCATAAGAAGTGGGTAACAAGACTGATGAAGAAACACCTCGCAATGTCCCATTGTTCTCTGCTGCAAGACCCTGTTCTCATCTCAGAACCCAAACGTTTCTTCTGATTTTTGGAAATTCTCTCATAACATTCCAAAAACGTAAATAACAAACAGATGTGGAAAAGAGAGAGAGAAAAAAACTAATGACCTTTGCAACAAGCTCCAGAAGACGGTTTGGAGAAACCTCAACATTCAATGGTGTCATAGTAGCTGAAGCAACAGCACTCGCAGCCTAAAAAAGTTCGACCTCAAAATCATAACTTTAACCATTTAACGATAATCAAATAGCCAAACTTGTGCACTTAACTACTCTTCTAAAAACATGATCCTCTAAAATAACAATAACATGATTCATCTTCAGCACTAAAGAAGCTTTAGCTAGATTTTCAAATCCAAACGAACTACTGTATACATAAACGTATTTCAAAGTTTCACCCTTTAACACACAAAAAAAAAAAACCCAATAAAAGCAATGTCCAAAAATCCCAAATTGAGGAGCTTTATGTACTTAGTAGACTACTCCTATCAGAAACGGCTCACTACACAAAATTGGATAAGAAAAGAGAGCAACGACATGCCTGTGAGAGATTGTGGTGACGGAGATGAGCGACGATGAGGGCATTGAGCTGTCTCAAGATGTTTCCTTCTTGCAGAGCTTGCTCTAAACTGCTACTATGATCCATCTTATTAATCCTTTAAACTCTCTCTCAAGTTCAACTCAAAACCAGAGTCGCCATTTCTGAGCTTTCCTGTTAAGTGTATAACCATCGTCTTCCTCCCCTCGCCTTCATTTTCAGACAAAGCTTTCAATATGAGCCCAATGGGCTTTACATGGACCGAAGAAAAAACAAATGGGCCATGAATTTCTTATAGTGGTCACGTGTGATAATCACGTGCGTAACGGTCGCAAAGAATTTTGAATTTGGACTTGAGCCGCGGTATTCCACCCGAAACAGAATATTTTAAGTTTTTACCTTTTTTATAATTTTTAATTTTTATTATCAACCTCTCTCTCTCTTTCTCATTAGCTCCTCTCTCTCTCTCTCTTTCCTCTCTGTCTCTCCTTCAAAATTTGAATACTCTCCTCCCCATATGTTTCGCATTTCGCGAAAATCCTCAGCTTGAAAAAAAATTACCCCAACTCTCCGCTCCTTGATCGGATCTGCTTCTCGTGGTGTCGATTGGGTTTTATTTTCCCCTTGCGTGAGTTGTGTTTCTGGATTGGATCGGTTTAACCAGGGGGGTTTCTAGGTTTCTACGTTGAAACCGGAGGAGATGGAAGCCACAGAGTGCGTCAGGGTCGCCGTCAATATCCGGCCGTTGATTACGCCGGAGCTTCTTAACGGATGCACCGATTGCATCACCGTTGTTCCCAAGGAGCCTCAGGTATCCATTCATTCAATCTGAATAATTTCTTCCTTTTCGTATTGTGTGATTCGATTAAAGGCCATAATATTTGGGATTTATAAGGTTTTAATTGGGGAATCAATTTACCAAGGAATAAGGTTTTAGCCGAAAGGGTTTGTGTAGGTTCGAGAAGTCATTGATTTTCTTGTGAATTGCGCAGGTTCACATAGGTTCACACACTTTTACATACGATTTCGTATTTGGAAATGCTGGCTTCCCGTGTTTGGAGATCTATGACCATTGTGTTGCTCCACTTGTCGACGCACTTTTTAAAGGCTATAACGCAACAGTTCTCGCATATGGCCAGGTTTCTTTCCGTACTTTTCTTCTTTGACTCTCCAATTTTCTTTCAACTCTCGAATTCATTGTTTCTCGTTTCTTGTTATATGTAGACTGGTTCAGGTAAAACTTACACCATGGGAACTAACTATAGTGGAGATGCAACAAATGGTGGCATCATACCTAAAGTGATGGACGATATATTTAAAAGAGTGGTGACAACCAAAGATTCCACCGAGTTATTGATACGGGTGTCTTTTATTGAGGTAAGAGCATCTATTTCAAGCTTCTTGTTTGACATCTGATTTCTATATTTCCATTCGCTTCTAATGCTTACTTTCGAAATGCAGATATTTAAGGAAGAAGTTTTCGATTTGCTTGACTCCAATTCGTCGGCCCTCCTCAAGAATGATGGTACCGTTCAGGCGAAGCACATTGCCCTCTCTAGAGCTCCAATTCAAATCAGAGAAACTGCCAGTGGAGGAATCACCTTGGCTGGCGTTACTGAGGCAGAAGTCAAGACAAAAGAGGAGATGGGCTCGTATCTCGCTCGAGGGTCTTTGTCTCGTGCTACTGGCAGCACAAACATGAATAGCCAATCAAGGTGCATCTTATTATGTTTACATGGTTTCACCACTTTTCTTTCCGCTTTTTGTACAAATTTGCTAATGTAAGGTCTTTTCTTATAGTCGGTCTCATGCAATCTTCACTATCACTTTGGAACAAAAGAAAATTTCCAGCTCTTCTTCCACAACGACTGAAGATGCGGGTGAAGATATACTATGTGCAAAGCTTCATTTGGTCGATCTAGCTGGGTCAGAACGTGCCAAACGAACAGGAGCCGACGGGATGCGCTTGAAAGAAGGTTATCTCACACCTATCTCTCTGTTCTACACTACTCTTCTTTCGTTTTGTAAAGAGAGACAGATGACTAAGCCGAAATTTGTTTGCTATACATTTTCACAGGTATTCACATTAATAAAGGTCTACTAGCGCTGGGAAATGTAATCAGTGCGCTAGGAGATGAGCGAAAGAGAAAGGAAGGTGGTCACGTTCCTTACCGTGACAGCAAGTTAACTCGCTTGCTTCAGGTATTAAGGCTTTTTGTATCTTTTTTACAACACCTAGTCAATCAAATTTATGTCACGAGAATATATTAACCGTATCAACCTGTAACTTAGGATTCCCTTGGTGGCAATAGCAAAACCGTGATGATTGGTATGGTTTTCACATCTATTAGCTTTTTCATCAATCATTTTTATTTATGCATTAATTCTAACCAAGCAAGTAATGATGCAGCTTGTGTAAGTCCAGCTGATACAAATGCTGAGGAGACATTAAATACGCTGAAGTATGCAAATCGCGCACGCAATATTCAAAACAAAGCAGTGGTACGTATATCTTACTTCGTACTTGATATTTCTATGTTATTTAATTTAACTTCTTACGACCTTACCATCTTGCCATTTTTTGAAATGTTTAGATTAATCGAGACCCAGCAGCCGCACAAATGCAACGAATGCGGAGCCAAATTGAGCAGCTGCAGACAGAACTCTTGTTCTATCGGGGTGACAGTGGTGCTTTTGATGAGCTCCAGGTATTCAATCTGAACTAAGAAAAACATTTACATTTGATGCTACTCACATGAAATCAATATTTAAACCTATATAACATTTGTTAGATCCTCAAGCATAAAGTATCACTGCTTGAGGCAAGCAATCGTGAGCTACAAAATGAACTTCAAGAACGGAGAGTAGCCTGTGAGCATTTCTCAAAGCGTGCTTATGATGCTCAGGTTTTTCTTATATTCTCATTGTTTTTGATGGCACAGATCTATGAAATCTACCACTTAACACTTTGTCTTCGTCCATTTAGGTTGAAAAGGACAAACTTATAATGACAATTGAATCTGTTCGCAATGGTAAATCCTTGGATGAGATTGAATCCTGCCAAGATGAGGTGGGATGTCCTATATGATTCCTTAGTTTCAGTCTATGACCAAGTGATACTTTTTGCCTAAAGTGCTTATTCTTCCAGGATGTTGGTTTGATCAACAAGTACGTTTCCAAAATTCAAGAGCTAGAAGGAGAGCTGTTGCATATCAAAAGCTTAAAGAAGTCCAGTAACTGCCAATATTCTGAGTCTATTGATTCCTATGAAGATGGGCCCCGTTCGAGTAATGTCTTGTTCCCCTCATCCAATGAGTCATCAGATTGTGAAGACAAAGTGATTGATGTCACAGGTTGGTGCTTTTACTAATGGTTTACCATTTTGCTAATTCTTAAATTGAAAAACACAACTTCTTTGTATAGTGGCAAATGTTATGCTGTTTTCCTTGGTTTACATAGATGAGATGATTCACACTATTTGTTGCCTAATGTGCAGATGAGATTGAAATTCAAGAAAAGGAGCTTGAACATTGCTCACTTCAAGAAAAGTTGGACATGGAGCTAAAGGAATTGGATAAGAGACTTGAAGAAAAGGAGGTACTATTTTCATTTCTGGAGTGTTCTGCTCTTTGTATGCGTATAAACTGCAATAATAATCCAATTTATTCATGAAGGCTGAAATGAAGCGTTATTCAAGTGGTGGTACATCTGTTCTCAAACAACATTATGAGAAAAAGGTCCATGATCTAGAACAGGAAAAAAGAGCGTTGCAGAGAGAAATTGAAGGTTTGAGACATAACCTTGCTAGCATACCATCTGCCCCCGGCGATGGTGCCCAAAAACTGAAGGAATCGTATCTTCAGAAACTGAACACGCTTGAAACCCAGGTGACGCCTCTTTTGGTTTTCCAGCTATATTCGTCATCTACATACTGTATTGGTTTTCATGATGCATTGTTCCTTTAGGTTTCTGAGTTGAAGAAGAAACAAGATGCACAAGCTCAACTCTTGAGGCAAAAGCAGAAAAGTGACGACGCAGCAAGAAAACTGCAAGATGAAATACACAGAATTAAGTCCCAAAAGGTGTTCTTTTTTCTATTGAACTCGATTTTAACACACTATACATATATGCTCATGCTGTATCTCTTAACTGTGTTTATATGCTTCGGTTGAACTTTTCAGGTGCAATTGCAGCAAAAGATTAAGCAAGAATCAGAACAGTTCAGGGCTTGGAAGGCCTCAAGAGAGAAGGAAGTCATGCAGGTATATTTGATTCTTCAACTTGAGGCCAATTAATATTCTTCTTGATTGATAAGTGTGTCTGTCTTGCACCACTAGCGAACAAATTAAACAAGTGTCATGTTCTCAATCATTAGTCACCTATATTCAATTACGGCACGTGCTGGTAGAAAGTCTCGTAGTAATTTGGAACACATTTTGACTTAGTTATTCAGACATCTCCTGTGTACTGAACCGCTCATTATATTGTATTTGAAAATTTAACCAGCTCAAAAAAGAGGGAAGGAGAAATGAGTATGAGATGCACAAGCTCATGGCTTTGAATCAAAAACAGAAGCTGGTGAGCACCTTTTTATAAACTTTCAGACCAATGATTTTAAACTCTATTATCATGCTGCTCAAAAGTTTGTGGTTTTAACAGGTTTTGCAAAGAAAGACAGAAGAGGCATCTCAGGCGACAAAAAGACTCAAAGAGCTTTTAGAAACTCGAAAGGCGTCTTCGCGCGAGACATTGAGTGAGGATTTCTCTGTAATATAATTTGGTATGATCACTTTTATTTTTGTTGGTATACATCACTAACTAGGTACCCTACTATATATGCAGGTGGTGCAAGTGTTAATGGTCCAGGAACTCAGGTAACACCCACAAAATGATATGAAACCGATGCTTTGTTTTTCCAGTTACTGACTAGATTTGGAGAGTTTGGTGATTGTGTTGATTGGTTTGTAAATGCAACTTTCTAATGGTTTATTTGCAGGCATTGATGCAAGCAATTGAGCATGAGATTGAAGTCACTGTTCGGGTTCACGAAGTGCGTTCTGAATACGAGAGGCAAATGGAAGAGTATGTGATTTATTATTGTTCTTTTCATAGCTTCTTCATGGCCTGATTCTAAAATAATGAACTTCCTATTAAATTGTCTCATATATCCCTATCTATAATTCAGGAGAGCAAGAATGGCGAAGGAAGTTGCAAGGCTAAGGGAAGAAAACGAGTTGCTCAAGAATGCCAAGATAAGGTGAGTGATCTGGAAAAGACAAATATTCATGAACCAGTACCACTTCATAATTGAAAAAATAGTGAACAGTTTATGTCTTCTGTGACCAATACAGTGTTCATAGTGATACCATGTCTCCGGGTGCAAGAAACTCAAGAATTTTTGCTTTGGAGAATATGCTTGCGACCTCTTCGAACACTCTCGTTTCCATGGCATCACAATTATCTGAAGCAGAGGAACGCGAGCGTGTCTTTGGTGGAAGAGGAAGGTGGAACCAAGTTCGAACATTAGGTGACGCGAAGAGTATCATGAACTATCTGTTTAATTTGGCATCAACTGCGAGGTAAAATCTCGCTTACGGACTGAAGCTTTTTTAAATATTAATCTTCAAAATATGACTCCTAACTCATTCTATATTCTTCGATCTGTCCAAAGGTGTCTAGCTCGAGATAAAGAGGCCGACTGCAGAGAAAAGGATGTCCTTATAAGAGACCTGAAAGAAAAAATAGTAAAGTTTAGCAGTTATGTTAGATACTTGGAGATCCAAAAAGCAGACCTCGCGCATCAGGTGAAGGCACGGGTTAGTAAAAACAGTTTCTACTACTCTTGTTTTATCTGATAGCTAATGTCACTTATCCTCTAAAATTGAGCATATCACTGAAATTGGTATTCCATTTTACAGGCCTCTGAATTGATCAAAATGTCTGCAGAGGAGAATCTAAATAACGAGCAAGGGTTGAAAAAGCAGGAAGCCCGGAACTCGGTTATAGTTCTTGAGGACATGGATACCTCTGATTCTGACGAGTCGGACCATGAACGGGAAGATCCAGATCTTGATGATGAATGGAAACCTGAACAAGAATCAGAGCGTGATTCGGAACAGGAATCAGTTAGAAAACTGAACAGGAGACGGAACTTTAAAGTGGGAAGACGGCGCTCTAGTGTTGTGGTGCCGAGGCGTTCATATGAAGAGAACTTGGAAGCTCCTTCAGATGACGCAGTGAAATCCACATCATCATCTGATGTGTGTTGCACTTGCAGTAAGAGCTCGTCTTGCAAGACGATGAAGTGTCAATGTCGAGCTACAAAGGGAACTTGTGGTCCCTCATGCGGATGTTCTTATGTCAAATGTTCCAACAGGAACGCAGATGGAAAGCAGAACAACTCCACCTCTGAATTAGAGGCGTTGGAGCACAGTGAGAACTCGCAGGAATCTGATGAAAAGGACAAAGAACAACAACAAGTCCTTGCTTCACGTGGAGCTTTGCTCCTGCAAAACGCTCTTGCTGACAAGCCAGTGGAGGAAACTAATGACGAAGGAACCCGACGAAGAAGAAAACCTCTGTCAGACATAGGAAACACGAGGGTAAATATTCTCTAGGCCTTTTCATTTTTCATTGTATTTGATCGTTTTTACATATCTGTGTGTTGGAAAGAGATCATTCATGTGGCTAGGAAAAAGCAGATACCTCATTACCTTATTTGATAAAATTGGTTTCAGGGTAAATCAAATGTGCCAAAGCCAATCCAAAGAAAGAAATGGAAGAAGCCTGTGCTTCAGCTTGTTGTAGATCCACCACCAACAACAACACCAACAACAACACCAACACCACCAACTTCATCTCAGGAAGAAGCTCATCCGGTGGTTTTGGACTTAGAATCAACGAGAAAGCCGGAAGATAGCGACTCGGGAGAGGCAAATAATATCAAACTGAAGCTACCGAGGGCGATGAGGTCAGCGTCTTCTAATGGCAGCAACTTGCTGAGAGAAAGAAACGCCGACCAAATCGGTGGTGAATCAGTCGGTAATGGTGGTTTTGTGCAGAGCAATTCGGGTAGGGAGAATGGAAGTAGAACTTCAGATGAAAAGGAGAACCACACTCGTCGGATCTAACCAGGAAACAGAGATGTTTGCTTAATTAACAAGGAAAAATGGGTTTGGATCTTTTCCTCCTCATTACCCGACGATCTTGAAATATTTTGGTGTGTTAGTCTCGTCATGAACAGTTTCTGAAGACATAAAAAATACTATTTAGGGTTGTGAATTCAGATTATGTTGTGAACCCCCTCTCAAGCAATTAAGTTTGAAGTTTGATTAATTGTTCTGAAAAAATATAACCGATCTGGATTTGGTTTTCAGCTTTACGGGTGTCTTGAATCGTTTTGGTTTGGTTATATATAAACGAACGGAAATGCACCCAGTCCGGTTTAAAAGATTATTATCCTACTTGTTTTTACTTTCTTCCAACAACATGCATGAGTTTGATTTCAGATGGTGTGGCATAACAAAATCATTGGAATAAATTTTTCGACAGGATGGTTAATTTCACCATTAACAGGACAACTCGGTTTGGCTTGTTGTCTTTACTTTGGTTATTTTAAAAATCAAATCAACCAAACAGAATGGAGTTTTGTATATTCCCGGAGCAAGCTGATTAGTAATGGGTTAGTTCTTGTTAGTGTCGGCGATAAACTTCTTACTTTTCCGTGTAGTAAGGTACACCAATATAAATAAATTAACGAGAAGAACTAATGTATTTATTACTACTACTACACGAAATGAAATAAGCCAAGACTTAGTAATAAAAGACCCCTTGTTTGGGTTGGTAGCGATGTACGTAATAAGAGGTGGTATTAAATAATTTGGAGTGGTAGTCTTATCGTTTTCACATTATTGACAAAGATTGTTTGCCCATTACTAATCAGATTGTTTACTAATAAATCAAACGTGAATTATATCGGGAAAAAAAACTGTACTGTCGGTTGTGTATTCACTTTCGTAGAATCACTTCATTTGTATATTCTACATCGCTATCTTGTTGTTTGTTAGGACTTAGGACATTATCTAAAAAATCATATATCCCCCCATAAATATAAATAATACCAAATTTTAATAATGCAAACAGAAAACTTCGCCGACACATTTAATTTGAATTTCAGTAATATCAGCTCCGTTGATCTACATACCTATAAATTCTTATGCAAAGAAAAACTAATTTGTGCAGTATGAATTCCAAATGTGTAAATAAATAATCATGTGGTAAAAACTAAAAACATCAATACAAATAAATCATTCTCTCTGTTGGCAATACAATTATTCGCTTTTAAATCTCGAAAACACAAGTAAATAAGTATGAATAATCGTAAATCTGTCCGCATATATCATTTTTTTTTCTCCACCGACAGCCTAAAACAGTGTTAATGGCCCACGTTCCCTCTTAAAGCTGTCGTCTTCGGTAATATCTTCTGGTATTAAACTAACTTCTGATGTCAATTACATAAAAGCCCCTTTCTTATTTATTAAACACATACTTCCAGAGAATGTTAGAGTTTTAAATAAAGTAACTCGAGAAATTATTGTAGTTCATCTATATAACATTATATGGGTTTTTATAGCTTCAAACTTTATATTATTGTTTCTGTTTAGTTGTTTACATGTGAACCTTTTTTTACAAAACAACCGCATTTTTGGACTTGAAAACGTTTTCAGTCTATAATATATTAAGCAAAATCTAATCACAACGCAATATCAAAAGAAAAGAAAAAGAAGATTTATATTCTATTTGTTTTTAGCAGTTACTTTTTACAGTCAACAAATAAAAATTGACTTCAAATATGCAACATTGTGGCCTAGTTTATTTGAATAAAGTATATGCAAAACGTAGGAGAAGAACCAAGACCATTTGTGAATTGGAAATCATTTGTAGTAGATAGAAGGGTAAAGTGGTCAAATCAGCATCTCCATCCCAAATTTTACTAAAACAGCCACTAGCCAGCCAGATCCCATATTTGTCTCAGTGCTTCTCCTTCGCATTTGCAAAGCTGAAAAATCTTGCTGCTCTCTCTATAAGTCCACATCTCCTTGAAGCAAAGCATCTTCCTCTGAGATTGATTGGTTAAAGACTAACCAGACCCACCAAAGGGATCTGGAACAAGCTTCGTCTCTGGTAGTGGTTTGATCAACAGAGGATAACAAAAATGGAGTCTTTCCTCTCCAGATCCACCTCCATAGTCTCCAAATTGAGTTTGGCCTTATGGGTCGTCTTCTTGATTTCTTCCTCTTATTTTACTTCGACAGGTGACTTGTTATTCTCTGTATCACATTTATATGCTTATTTGGTTCTGTTTCTTCATCTCAAAGCTTCCTCAGCTCCCCCGTCTTGCTTCTTGATTGAGTTTTTTTTCACTTTTCACCGTCTAAGTTCGTGAAGTCATTCCTCTTTTTACTGATTTATCTGTTGGTATTGATAGAGAGATCTGATCAATCGTCTACTCTTAAACTGGATTGAGATAATGCAATCTGGCGTGGCAATTCATGATCTGCTTTAATTTTTACTCTGTTTCATAACTGTCTTCTTGGTCAATGCTAGATCTTTATTCATTTAGTGAAACAGCATGCTTTTGCAAAGCTCAGATCCTAATAAAATAATTCAGTTTCCATATTGATTAGTGCTTCCTATGTTTTTAGTAATGTAGTCGATTCTGCTTATATCAGGAAAGATCAAAGCTTCAAGTTTCTATGATCCAAAAATAGAAACTTTCTGAAAAGTACAAAACTTCATACGTACTTTTGTGAGCTGTGCATTTAGTTATGCTCTATTCCTAGTTTCTACAAACCAGTAGTTATGAGTTCAGTGGAAAAGCAAAGTTTTGACCTTTTTAAAAAAAATATAATTCGTAAAATCCTTTTGCAGAAGCATATGATGCGCTCGATCCAGAAGGCAACATTACGATGAAATGGGATGTCATGAGCTGGACTCCTGATGGCTATGTTGTAAGTTTAAGATCCACAAAACAAAATATTGGACTTGTTTATAGGTTTCGATTCTCAAAACCAAGTTTGCTAAACTGTTAATATGTTCGATCTAGGCCGTGGTTACGATGTTCAACTTCCAGAAATACAGACACATTCCATCTCCAGGATGGACATTAGGTTGGAAATGGGCAAAGAAGGAAGTTATATGGAGTATGGTCGGAGCACAAACAACCGAACAAGGTAACCTAAATGTTTAAGTACCATTAATCCATATATGTCCTGATTGCGAATTATTGGGAGATAATATGTATGTGTCTAATGATGTTTAACAGGTGATTGTTCAAAGTACAAAGGAAATATACCGCATTGTTGTAAGAAAGATCCAACGGTTGTAGATTTGCTCCCGGGGACTCCTTATAACCAACAGATTGCCAATTGCTGCAAAGGCGGTGTCCTGAACTCATGGGTGCAAGACCCTGGCAATGCGGCTAGCTCCTTCCAGATCAGTGTTGGAGCGGCTGGAACCACAAACAAAACCGTCCGTGTGCCAAGAAACTTCACTCTCATGGGACCTGGTCCTGGCTACACTTGCGGTCCAGCTAAGATTGTTAAACCAACCAAGTTTGTCACGCCAGACACACGCAGAACCACTCAGGCTATGAGTAAGAACCTAGAATGCGTCTGGATTTTGTAGCGACGGTAATGTTAGCGCCATTGTCTTCTAATCTAATAGACCGTTCCTTTTTTTCAATTACGCAGTGACGTGGAACATTACGTGCACATACTCGCAGTTCCTTGCTCAAAGAACTCCGACTTGCTGTGTTTCTTTATCTTCTTTTTACAATGAAACCATTGTCGGGTGTCCAACTTGCGCTTGCGGATGTCAAAATAACAAAACAGAAGCCGGTGCCTGTCTCGAGTGAGTTGTTCACTTTCTCCCTTGCCTTTTTTTTTCTGTTCATATACAATCATAAAGTCTCAAACTTTGTTTCGTCTCGTTCAGTTTTAAACCGCAAAGTCTCAAACTTTATTCTTTCTTTTTTTGGGAAATGGCAGCCCGGACACACCGCACTTGGCGTCTGTAGTGTCACCACCGACTAAGAAAGGAACGATTTTACCTCCATTGGTGCAATGCACGAGACACATGTGCCCGATACGAGTGCATTGGCACGTAAAGCAGAACTACAAAGAGTATTGGCGAGTGAAGATCACAATCACAAACTTCAACTATCGCTTAAACTACTCACAGTGGAACATGGTCGCTCAACATCCAAATCTCGACAACATCACTCAGATCTTCAGCTTCAACTACAAATCTCTCACTCCTTACGCCGGATTAAGTAAACACACACGCACATATGTCCCACTCAATTCTTTCTTGTCTCTCTGTGGTGATCATAAAGATTGAAAATTGTTTGTTGTTTGGTTTTTGCAGACGATACGGCCATGTTATGGGGAGTGAAGTTCTACAACGATTTCCTATCAGAAGCAGGGCCTCTTGGGAATGTGCAGTCAGAGATTTTGTTCCGTAAAGATCAATCAACCTTCACATTCGAGAAAGGATGGGCTTTTCCTCGCAGGATCTACTTTAATGGAGACAATTGCGTCATGCCTCCTCCTGACACTTACCCTTTTCTCCCCAACGGTGGTTGCCGGCCAGCGTCCTCATTCTTCTCCGCCGTGCTCCTCCCTCTTCTTCTTGTCTTCTTCTTCTCCGCGTAAATCTCTGATTGACGGTTTTGCCACTGACGACGATCCTGTGTCCGGTTCGGTTAGAGTTAGGCGGCGGCTGGTTTGATTGACGGTGGAGTGGTACAAACGTTACTATTTATTTATATAATTCTTTCGTTTCCCAAAAATTGTAGAATCTTTTGATACTTTTTTTAATTTTTCTTATATATATAGTTTTCGACTTCGTTCTTTTTCTTCTGTTTTTTTTTTTTGTTTGGTTTTATTTCCTTGTGTTCGTAATTGTTGGGTTTTTCAGTCCTTGTAGAAGAATGTCGGGAGGAAAAAGAAAAAAAAAGATAATAATGTCATATACATTTTTGTCTATTGTTATAACTTATAATGTATATTTTAATTTATTTGTTGGGTTTTTCAGTCCTTGTAGAAGAATGTCGGGAGGAAAAAGAAAAAAAAAGATAATAATGTCATATACATTTTTGTCTATTGTTATAACTTATAATGTATATTTTAATTTATTTGTTGGGTTTTTCAGTCCTTGTAGAAGAATGTCGGGAGGAAAAAGAAAAAAAAAGATAATAATGTCATATACATTTTTGTCTATTGTTATAACTTATAATGTATATTTTAATTTATTTGTTGGGTTTTTCAGTCCTTGTAGAAGAATGTCGGGAGGAAAAAGAAAAAAAAAGATAATAATGTCATATACATTTTTGTCTATTGTTATAACTTATAATGTATATTTTAATTTATGTGGCCCTGTTCGTTTGGTAAGGAAGATGAGATTTTGAGATGCAGCGTCTAAACGCAATAACTAAACGCAGTAACTAAATGATGTCTATTAGTAAGAAACACTATTACTTAGTTAATAGGATATACAAATGGATCATAAACATCTGTAATTTATTAAATCTAAAAGTTTATAGTTTTAATTAAATATATTGTCTGGAAACTGATCTGATTTATTCTGATTGTTCGACTGTTAGCTTATTAGGAAAATGGGCCTATTAGAGGAGGTCTATTAAGAATTTTTTCGTTAGCAAATATCCCCGAAGGATCAGGCCCATGTATACTAACGAAACACTCTTGTTGATGGTTTTCAGGTTTACATTATTTTGTTTTCATGATTAAACATTAGATCACATCACACACTATCACAGTTAGGCCATGTTCGTTTGGTGAGTTAGATGCGTTATCTGGATGCAGAGTGTTGATATTCGTTTAATGATAATTTAGATCGTGATCTGAAATCAGTATTCAAAAGCGTTTCTAAAACTCATCAAAGAAAATCAGAATTCCTGGATGAGTTCACATGGTGCATCTGACTACACTAAATTCATCCAAAATTAATAAAAGTCTAAAACACCTTTATTAACCAATAGTATCATTTTTAAAATAATAAAAACAATTTTATTTTTAAAAAATCGTAAAATTTTGATTTTCCACCAAAACAAAAAAAAAATCTCTAACCGCAAAGTTTAAAATTTCCACAAAAAAACGCAAAATCTCAATTTCTTGTCAAAATTGCAAAATCTCGATTTCCCGACACGTAAAATTTCGATTTCCCACCAAAAACCGCAAAATCTCATTTTTCTTGCCAAAACCGCAAAATCTCGTTTTCCCGCCAAAACCGTAAAATCTCGTATTCCCGCCGAAACCGCAAAATCTCATTTTCCCACCAAAACCGCAAAATCTCATTTTTCCCACCAAAACCGCAAATTTAGTTTTTCCGCTGAAACCATAAATCTCGTTTTTCCACCAAAACCGCAAAATTTTGTTTTCCCTTCAAACCGGAAGATCTTGTTTTCCCGCCAAAACCACAAAATCTCGTTTTTCCGCCAAAACCGCAAAAGCTCGTTTTTCCGCCAAAACCGCAAAACCTCGTTTTTCCGCCAAAACCGCAAAATCTTGTTTTCCCGCCAAAACCGTAAGACCTCGTTTTCTCGCCAAAACCGCAAAATCTCGTTTTTCCGCTAAAACCGTAAAATCTCGTTTCCCGTCAAAACCATAAAATTTTGTTTTTCTGCCAAAACCGCAAAATCTTGTTTTCCCGCCAAAACCGCAAAATCTCGTTTTCCCGCCAAAACTGTAAAATCTCGTTTTCCCGCCAAAACCGCAAAATCTTGTTTTTCCGCCAAAACCGCAAAATCTTGTTTTCCCGCCAAAACCGCAAAATTTTGTTTTTCCGCCAAAATCACAAAATCTCGTTTTTCCGCCAAAATCGTAAAATCTCGTTTTCCTGCCAAACCGTAAAATCTCGTTTTTCCGCCAAAACCGCAAAATCTCGTTTTCCCGTCAAAATTGTAAATCTCGTTTTCCTTAAAAACCGTAAAATCTCGTTTTTCTAAAAAAATCGTAAAATCCTTTTTTCATAAAAAAACTCTAAATTCTCAATTTAAATTTAAATACTACAGAATCATTTTGTTTTATTTGAAGTTTATATTTATATATTTTGAATAAATAAAAAAGAGTAAGAAATTTTTGGTCATTTGATATAAGACGCGTGTAAATATAGATATAAAAATGCAAAACGAACGTAGTTGCATTTAGATACAATTTAAGGATGCATAATCAAAATCATAAACAAATATCATTTAGTTATTGCGTTTAGACGCTACATCCCGAAATCTCATCCTCATTATCAAATGAACAGGGCCTTAGAGGAATTTTTAGTGATGGCATTCAATAGTGGCGGTGTTGGGCTTAGACATCTCTGTGTCTTTTGCTTGGCGATATTTCATTCGATGGATTTTGAATATCTTTTTTGGCGGTCTTATACAACAACTACGAGAGAGGCTTCACGCAGTATCATTAGTTCGTCAACGGTTTTCTATTATTTAGATAACCAATGGTTTACTAGGTTTACAGGTGTTTCTGATTTATTTGATCAGTCTGTAAAGTTTACACTGATTTTTTTGGTTTAGATTTAGGTTTGATTTGTAAACTAAATCTAATTCTGAAATTTTAGTTATTTGATGTGTTAAACCAATGTAAACTAATTATCATTAGAAAATCTATATATATATATGTATATATATATATATTTAATGTAAATTTTACATTAGTTTACATTATATATATATATTTAATGTAAATTCAAAAAAAAACATTAAAATTTGAATGTTCTGAACGATCCATCAAGCTTTGATGTCATAAAACGAAGTAGTTAGGATTGGTTGGTGCTTGTAAGACCACAGAATATTATTGCCTGCTGCGCGCGAAAATGGTTAGTAGTCTATTACTTGGCATTGAAAATATTGTTTTCAATTGGATAAATTCATTAAATTTTTTAAGGGAAAAAAACACAATATTTTTCTTAACTGTAACTTTCAAAAGATAATTATTGGATTGGGGAATCTATTGGGTATCAATGTCATTAAAGAAAAAAAATAGGAAGAGATAATGGACTCGTATAAATGGGACTTTGATTAGTTGTGTGGCAGAGAATCTCATCCAAAATAAGACAAAGTGACGAGTTGCTTTAGAAAAGTTTGTGTGCGCTGTCGATTCCATATTTGCATCTAAACCCTAAAGGCTAAAATGATCAACTCTCCATAAAAGCAAACAAAGCAAGAAATATTAAAGTATGTAAAAAATAGAGTATTAATATTCCTTCTTTACATGTCATGCTCATAGTATTACAGAATTAGTCCGATAGATATACTTATGTGTGTGTTCCTATAGAGGTGCCTAAAGCGGAACAAAAATTGGGATTGGTCGATTTATTTCCGAAAAAGGAAATTCACATGAGTAATAAATAATCTCTGTATTTTTTTTATTTGTCGTTTTAACTATATACACATATATTAAAAAACATTAATATTAATGTTATTTTTTCAATACAAAACAGTATTAATTATTTACTTTAACACAATTCAACTAATATAAAAAAATTTACAGAACAAAAATAATTATAAAAAGTAAAGAATTAATAAATTTTGTCTAGAAAATATAAAATGGTAACTAATTTGAAACGAAAAAAACTCTCTAAAACGACAACTAATTCGATACAAAGAGAGTAATAATTAATTAAGCTCAAACCCTAAAATATCAATGTTATTCTTTGTATTCTTATTTTTATTTTATGTACATTACTCACCAATATATATATATGATTATCTGGCATACAACTGAATATTACATTGAAAAGTTATCAGTTATGAATCGATTGTTAATTAAATAAATAAAATAAAAATCATTATGTTTCTAAAACAGTAAACATGTATTATACACCAACAAATCACTATTCCGTTTAAATAAAAACATTATATAATCTATTTATTCTAAATTAAATAAAATATAATATGTATGTTTTTTATTTTTTATAATTTCGAGATCTAATGTTTCAATTAAAATTTTAGTTTATTTATGTCTTTGTAAGAGTTCAGAAGAATTAAAATTGGGTCTGTCCCAATTTTACTTCTGCTTTATTTTGATCGATTAAATATTTTGTTTTTATTTGGTTAGTAAAACGAGACTTAATTCTAAGATTTTGGCTAGAAATGTTAAAACCAATATAACCAGATTGTAAATAAAAAAACAACCAAAAAGTATTTAATTAATGCAATTAATAAAAAAGCGTCCAGGACAATAATTCAATAAACTACACATGGATATCTCCTTTGGTTTTCTCGTGTGACAAATCAAAGTACTTTTGTTGTTTTCATTGCAAAATTCAAAAGAGTTGACGTGGTGTGACAAAAAATTTGGTTGAAATCCAATTTAACGGCATATCTTTTAAATTTAAAAATTTTAATTATAAATTTTAATGTTTATTTTTATAAAGTATAAAAACAATTTAAAAAAAATAATTATAGTTTTTTTTTATCAAAACAACATGTTTTTGTCGTTGTTGTTAATGTCTCCTACTGAACGAAAAATAAATAAAGTAATAATTTCAATATGATTTTTAAGTTATAATTTTTAAAGTTTTTCAAAAATATAAACCTGTTAAAAACATATGATAGAATCATATCAGTGATCAATTTTTAAGTAATTATCTTATTTTTTATATTGGAAACAAAATTAATTTGAAATGCAATCAGTGAAACCGTAATCAAAAAAATTTCAAGTTATAAATGACAAATATGTAGATGTTTGGGAAAATTTATAAGCTCTATATGTTTAATATTATCTTTTGATCTCAGTAAACGACACTGCTTTTAAACGACAACACAACTCAGGACTTGGAAAACACCATCACATCCCTTCTAGCAATTGGCCGAGACTAATTGCATATTTATTCTATATTGCTAGGTGGATATCCATGCAACAGTCTATCATCTGTTGCGCGTGAAATAAATGAGAGAAAACAATATCTCTAATAATTCGGTAGATCAGCTCCTCTCCATATCGACATGGCCATCCAAAATCGAATCTATTCAATTTGGCATCATCCTCCTCTCTTTGCAACCAGCAACTCATGCAAGGCTGGTTTGCTAAAGGTTTATCTACTTTTACACACCGTTATTATAAGGTTTTTTGTGAACGATTTTCTTCTCTCTCTTCTTTTGTAAGTAACCATTTTTGTTAAAAAAAATATTCGTGCAAAATTATATTAGTTGATAGATATAACATTTCAGAACGAATTTTTGCTATTTGTTTGGCTTAATCATAACTTTCAAGTTCCAGAAACAACAAAAAAAAAGAACGTTATTATCATGATGAGAAATCCCTTATGATAAAAAAAATGAATATCAATATATTGGCGTAGAGAATTTCACTTTTCACTTTTCACTTTTCACCATACCATATATATACGCACGAAATATCATGTATAAGTGTGGTCACACACACAAAGACAAGGCGTGATGTTTAAATGGTCCTAAGTTGACATGTGTTCGTAAATTTACAAGCTTTTTACGATCAATGTCTAAAAATTCAAATTTCACAAAAGGATGATTCGATATATGTATTAATAATGGAAAATATGGGGTTTATGTCCACTGTATATTGGTATATAAATATGACAAGACAACGTGCGATATAATATATGCGGTCTTGAGATGTGGACTAAACATAAGGTATGATAAGAGAAAAAGATCCAGAGTTTTGATCTAACAGGGCAAACATATATCGTACTGAGGAGAGAACCAAATTTATGTTAATAACGATTCAGAGAAATTAAATACGTTTAGGTACTACCCACCCATTTAGATGTTTAGGGCTCATCAACACCCAAATGTGGTCCATTTCTTTTTGTTCATGTGGTCCAATTTTGGTATATACTATATAGTCTATAATACTTTTATATACATTTGATTTGAGCGAGTATTTGTCTAACCCAAAATATTGCTTACCGAACACCCTAGTGTATATATATAACACACGCATGCATAAATAATCGTATAGAACTCTTTAATATATATATATACTATACAGCTAACTTTTAATATTCTAATAGAGTTTGCATTCTATTATATTAGTTTATAAACCATTGGTTTCAGTTTGAAGATTTGGTCTCTGAATTAAATTGATATTCTTGTTGTCCATGTCAAAACAAGTAATGCGTTCAATGGTAAAATAGTTGATATGTGGTAGAGGATTCGGAGCAGCTTAAACGCTTAATCCAACGATCTGGGAGCTCCAGGATTGATATTTTGAATATTGATTGTGGTTATCAAATTGTGAACATATCACACGATGCACACTCTCTGTTCATAACGAGTTGCACTATGGTTCAAAGGGAATAACAATTCTGAATATAGAATTTGAATTATCTACTAAGAAGTTCAAAATAAGTTTTTCTTTAGTTTGTTTCATTTACAGGCTTTTTTTTCTTTCTAGAATAGCTCTAGCTTAAATCCAAGTTAATCCCACTATCTGCATGACATATTCTTCCTCTTAATTTATATTTAAGATATATAAGGATACTTAATTTTCACATCATCTAGTTGACAAAAAAAAAATTCACATCATCTATATTTTTATTTACTGGATATAACATTTTTCGGGCCAGTCTATTATCAGCTAGCTAGTTCCGAACTAGGTTTAACCTTATATGAACTAGAAATACCGTATTGAAATAGTTCAGGTAGAGTTGATAATTCGTAAAACTAATAAAGCAAATTTAGTTACTTTCAAAACAACAAATTTAGATTTAGGATTGTATACTACGATTTATCACAGATTTCAAAATGTAGAATAAGTTTCTCTCTCTCCAGTCTCCAGGCGGGTACCATTGAGGCATTGACAACGTGACATTAGAAATAAATAAAAATTCCAGTGTTCGCAGAATTTTAATTTTATTGATTTATTGTTCCAAAGGCGCTTGATACAAATTTAAATGTTTATGATAAAACAATAAGATACCAATGCCAATAGGCGCAACAACAAAAAACAAAAGCGTCTGAAAGTAACATAAACAGAAAAGTAGGGTGATTTTATGGATCAGTTATAAGCTTATAATTCTTACAGAATTTGATATTCGTTCAGTTATCAATCCCATTGGCTCAATTATAGTTTTCACTTTCCTGATCAATTTATGGTGTGCATATATATCACGCAGAAGTCAGACATATATTAGTCATGGGACCGACATGAATGTTGTTTTGTTAACTTCTTATCGGAACACGTTCCGAATTTGATAACCACACAAAAAAAGAAGAGAAGAGAGTTAACCTCGAGACGATTATTTGTTAATAAGATAGCTATAGTTTTTGATATAAAAAAGCCTCTAGTGTTATATTTTAATCCTACAAGAATTAGAGTGACTACAATAATACACTAATGATAAAAGATCTTTACATTTTATTTTTCTATTCCATCTATCCATATCTTACTATTGATATCAGAACTAGTTATTTAAATGAGTATAGAAAATGGTAAATAGTATGGAGACTTTTCCTACATTGAGAGTATCATACGTTTGAGATTCTCTTCCCATAAATAGGCTACTTTTTCCGGTCAAAAGAGAAATTGTAAATTATATCAATTGAATTATTTATTTATAGTATATATGCATGTTGGTCCAAAAGATCAACGGGAGCCTATAGAAAATTCCATTTTTAATTTAATTATGTTATAGCTTTAGTTGGGCCAGTTGAGCCTAGCTTCCACTTTCCTGATACAAAGAGAAACTCGATATACTCAAGATAAACGGTTTCTCATAAACCCATACACTTAAAATATCCTAATTATTATCACATGAGAGAAGATACAAGAAATATTTTAAATAGAGACGGTATTCTCCTAGCAGGATTTGCCTTTAATGGGACACAACAAACTTTTTAACCAGCAACGATTTTATTGCCTTTGCGTGTTTATTTCATTTCTACGCGCGTATGTTAAATTATTGTGTTTGTCCCTAATAATGTATTTTTAGCTAACATATTTCTGAAATGGTAGATACATTTTTTCCGTGTTTGCGATTAGAATTTGCAAAAGATATTTGAAAAATGGATAGATCAACTGTGTTAACACCAGGAAAAAAAAATGCCACATAAAATTTGCATTTAAACTATATTGTACCATGTTTATATACATAACTACATATATAATGTTACTGTAGAAACATATAAGGAGTTAATGATTTTTCCATTAATACGCATTAAGATTTGAGTTCTTGATCTGTTTATTCTTAACCTTAAAAGCAATGGCATGAAAAGACCGTACCGTACGGAAACAACGTAAGCCAAAGGGGAGGCACGAAACTAACGAACAAGTTATTAATTACAGAAGGAAAGAGCCTATGAGAACTCGACAACACATCATATGGTTTATTTCCCAAACAGCCCTTAACTTTATCACCACTCTGGTCTCCTCCACTCTCTATGTGGCTTTTTCTCTCTGTTTCCACAAATATCATCGTCTATGTATTCACATCAACATACCGTATTTATACTACATCACTTACGTCACTGTTCACACGCTTACGTCACTGTAGACTCACGCGAAACCCAACAAAAGTCCACAAATAATAATAAATAAATGAAATTAGAGATTATCACATTCAACACAAAAGATACCCAGAGAGACATAAGAAAGAAAGAGAGAGAGATACTTTGGTCATTTCAGGGTTGTCGTTTCTCTCTCTTGTTCTTGAGGTTTTGAGGAGAGAGAGAGAGAGAGATGGGAAGGGGTAGGGTTCAGCTGAAGAGGATAGAAAACAAGATCAATAGGCAAGTTACTTTCTCAAAGAGAAGGTCTGGTTTGCTCAAGAAAGCTCATGAGATCTCTGTTCTCTGCGATGCTGAGGTTGCTCTCATCGTCTTCTCTTCCAAAGGCAAACTCTTCGAATATTCCACCGACTCTTGGTAATTATTATCTTTTGATTTCATTTATAAACCATATATTATATTCTATATTCACATCGATCATATCCATCTGCTTTCTTGATTTTTTAATTAGATTTGTTTTCTTATTCGTACGTCTCCATCTCGATCGTCGTCAGCCTTGAAAGTAAATCCAAATCGTGTCCCTGTCTGTTGCATATATACTGTAGATTTGTTTGTTCCCTAAGAAGCGGCTCGAGAAATTAGGGTTTTTTTTGGGGACTTTACGTACGGACGCATGAAAAAGCTGTTTGTGTATATTTTTCCTTGCTTTACCCAAATGAAAATAGCATAAAATTATGATACTTAGTACAGAGACTCACGATTTGATTGCCTCTTTTGATGTATGGAAGCACGTGCACACAGAGACGTACGCTTATGTGTGTATATAACATGTATAACACTTAATTAATAGCATATATTTGAAAGAAAGGTTGATTTCAAACAATGAAATAAAGCAAAGATGTGCTATAATCCAATGGACAATAACATAACGTTCAGCATATATATAAGTTCGTACTGATAAAAATGCGTGTTGTGTGTATATATGTTTGCTTGTACGATTATATACATATATAATGATCTTACCATTTGCTTAGATAACCGAGTCAGTAGGGAAAACTCGAATCCTGACATTGAATTCGTACGTATGTTTTCGATGATTGTTGTGTGGACTCACCAAAACCAGGTTTTATATACATTTTTGTGTTATATGCTTACTTTTAGCAATTTTTTGTCAGTATACCAGACACGGTAAACTTTTGGCTAACACTTTGCAAAAAATTAATGTTACACATTACAACGTGCGAAATTATAATCTGATATATATTGATCAAAGTAATTAAGTAAATAATGATTTCATTTTAATTTTCTGAAATCTAGCATGGAAAGGATACTTGAACGCTATGATCGCTATTTGTATTCAGACAAACAACTTGTTGGCCGAGACATTTCACAGAGTGTAAGTTTTAAGATTTGGTTTTACTTCTAGCTGTTTATGTTCATATGTCTTACTCAATTATGCATCTTTGTTGAAGTAACTAGTGTTTATCATATATATACCAATGTTGTAGGAAAATTGGGTTCTCGAACATGCTAAGCTCAAGGCAAGAGTTGAGGTACTTGAGAAGAACAAAAGGTATATAAAAATTATACGTATCTAGTACCACAGTATCTTCCAGTGCATAATGTCAAATTAAGATTACTTCACTATCTACGTGCTTGTCAAACCGCAATTAAACGTATTTAATTATACACGAGTTGTCCCAAGTCAACTAGTCTTTGGGCTGAAAATAATCTTCTAATGTATCCAACCTGCTTCCTTAGTCCTTCTCGTGAAAAAAGTACTAATACAAATAACGCATAACTTAAGAGCGAATGCAGTATGTGATATATGGACTTTGTATTTCTCATAACAAGTACTTCTCGATTCAAGATTTCGTCATCTTCGATTTAATAATGTAAAGTAATCGAGGAACTTGCTATTTGTGTCTTGGATCCTCACAATGTTCGTTTTCTATAAGGAAATTTGAACGTATTACTTGGGCGTAATATCATGTTTGTAACAAGGTAACATAATGCATTATAATCAGTAGTCAAAAAATGAAACTGTGCAGGAATTTTATGGGGGAAGATCTTGATTCGTTGAGCTTAAAGGAGCTTCAAAGCTTGGAGCACCAGCTCGATGCTGCTATCAAGAGCATTAGATCAAGAAAGGTAAACGTAGATACATACGACATATGAATGTAAAGCTTTAGATCGGTACGTTTGTCATATTAATTGGAGTTGAAATTTGTGATCGTCTTATTTAATGAATGTGAATTTTGCAGAACCAAGCCATGTTCGAATCCATATCGGCGCTCCAGAAGAAGGTATAGTTTCGCAATCAAGTACATCATCAAGATAATTCATATCACTTTTTATATAATTTTTCTTGTTTTGTTTGATTTCATCAGGATAAGGCCTTGCAAGATCACAATAATACGCTTCTCAAAAAGGTTAGAACAATTTTTTATTTTATTTGTATTACATGGTTATATTTGTAGTAAAATGGGACTGTAAATTGCAAAGTGAATTTACCCATGTATGTCATCTCACCAAAATTTACAGTAAAAGATTATTTCAACAACATATTATATCATAACAATGTATATTATGTTAAAATATAATTAGTTACGATAGAATTCTCTACAAATTTTTGCAATTAATACTGTTATTAAAAATATTAGCAAAAAATTATATTCATGTATATATATATATATATATTTAAATGTAGAACAGTGTATCTATCTTAGTTTTGTTTAAGATATATATATATATATATAGGTCTTAAAGATGGTTCCTATTATTTTCGCATCAGATATATTATTTAATTAAAAAACAATGTTAAAAACATATGCGTTAAAAAGACAATCGGTTGTGAGTTTTTTATGCAGCCAAGCCTACTAGACGCCGATTAGTTTTAAAACTATATATTATAGTTTGATCGATTAATTGACCTAATTTCTAGACCATGATATTGCTTTCACTATGTTCTGGGTATATCTATTTAACTAGATGTCTAGTTTGTTGCACACAAAAAATGTCCAGTTTTATTTGTAAACTTTAAGGCCGTTATTTTTATATTTTTATAAAATGTATCAAGAATTATATTCTTTTTTTTTTGTGCAAGGAATCATAGGAATTATATTCACATAGTAATTTTTTTAAACAGAACATACAATTTTTGCATCTGTAGTATTAACAATGACAAAAAATTATGACATGATAGATTAAGGAGAGGGAGAAGAAAACGGGTCAGCAAGAAGGACAACTAATCCAATGCTCCAACAATTCTTCAATTCTTCAGCCCCAATACTGCGTAACCACCTCCAGGTCTCGTCTCTCTTTCAGTAACATTCCGAATTAGGTTTAGAGTTTGATGCATTGTGTAATATACATATCCTGATTCCCTATGAATGATTCTTATTAATTAATTATTAAATGGGCAGAGATGGCTTTGTGGGGAGAGTTGGGGGAGAGAACGGCGGTGCATCCTCGTTGACGGAACCAAACTCTCTGCTTCCGGCTTGGATGTTACGTCCTTCGACGAATGAGTAGAATTATCTATATATGATAATACAAGTAATGTTTAATATTCTCGTAATATATATCAGCATTTTTTTGGTGACTGTACTTATATTAATACCGATATATGCTTTAGCTAGTCATATAAAATTTTATATCTAATGATGGAATTACTATGTCAAAACGTACGTACGCTATCACTAGTTTCACTCCGTCTTAAGAACAAAGATCCATATCTTTGTGATGATTTCTGATGAATGATGTATTGATACTTTTTCTTTTACTATGACATAAATGCGCGAACGCAACTATCAATATTCTATAGTAATTCGTGAATGTGCTCACTAGGTTTATGAATTTACTCTTATCGTAATTAATCTGCTCATTATGGAGGTGCGCTTTAAAGTTGTCTCGGCAGGGTACCGCGTGGCTCAAATGATTATTATGATTTTTGAGAAAAAGGAAAAGGTTTGTACAAATAACCAGAAAGCAACCAAATTTTAGCATATATATATTACAAATTCATCAAATACTATTTTCATAGTAATTATATATATGCATATATATATATATTACTAAACCCTGAAAGTGTGTATATTAATTATATATATGTGTTTCAAAAATGTGTAAAGTTTTTGAATGTAAAGAGCTAAATACAACAAAATCTGAGGTTCGAATGAAGGTACTTATGTTGTGTATATTTAATGTGAGACACCAAAAGGAAATATCGTAAGGTTAAGGTTGGGTCCGTAAACCAGTTTTTTTTTTTTTAAAGATTTCTATTGATAATAAATGTGTTACAAAGTAGTAATTGTATACAATAATTATGAATAAATGACTTTTTTGGATAGACTTTTGGAATCAATCCGATTGTTGGTTTGAAAAAGGTTGTTCGCCGGAAAACATTGGTGTTGCTAGGTTTTCTTAAGCAAAGTTATAAGCGAACTTAACACTACCTCTCGATAATTTGGCTTATTCTATATTATCAGCTTTTAGAAAAGTCTAAAAGCTTAACAATATCGATTTTTATTTTGGATTATTTTGCATTTAGTTCTGAAAGTTTAAATATAAAAGAGATGGTTGTGAAGGTTCAAAAGAAAAAAAAAACTATGTTTGTAAGTTTTTTTTTAGTAAACTTTTGGATATAGATATTATAGTTGTAAATTTAAATATTGATTAAAATTTTAATTAATAATTGAAAATACGTATATTAGTTTATTAAATATTAAAATCAAATAATGCAAAACTTATAAATTAAAACTAGGATAAACAAAATAAAAATTATGATTAATAAAAAAATATGAATGATTATATATTAGATAAATTAACGTCACAAAATAATTTTCCTTTTTTCACAACAAAAATTATTGAGTTTGATTGGTTATCACTTACACCAGCAGTAAAGAGATATTTGCTTAAATAGTTATCCTTAAAAATTTAACTTTTTAGTCATTTGACAGATAACACAAGTTGAACTTGCAGGTGATAATTCAAAGCTAATGCTAATAAATTTTGGTTTTGTCATTGTTTCGGCACCTAGGTTATCTAGGGGTTTGTTTTTAGGGATACTTATGAAAGTAAACTTACCAAATACTGTATATTTTATCATTTATGGTACAAAAACTGTATGTCATTTTTTCGTACAGATCAAGAAGAGAGTGTGAAGATGAAAATTTAGTATAACTTTCATAATATCTAGTCACTTGGTTTTTCAATATATACACATACAAAAACGACCGTGACATAATAATATATACAAATGTTTTCGTGTTACATACACATAAAGAGAGAGAAATCAACTAAGGTGGGGAGCTCCACGGTGGACAATTACGTGACAGTTCTAAACTGTTAATCGAGAATCAGAGAGATCGGAATCTTGTAGAGAAATTATAGTATGGTCTTGAAATCAAGTTAGTGGTAATAACTGTCGACGTATTAAGAAATTGTAAGAGTCGATGTATCTCTACAAAACAAGTTGGTAAACTTGTCATATTGAGAAATTTAAAACGACACCCCATTGACTTTCTTTTCTAGAAAATTAAATTTCCAATTTGATCTATGGTACAATAGTTAAAATGTTCACCTTATTGAAAGACCACGATTCGAATCTTCGTCAGTGATATCAATCAAGGTTTGTCAGATTGATGCATTAGAATAACAGAAACATCCGACTTGTCCAAAGAGCATGAAGATTACTTTGAGCTACGATTCAATATCCCGATTTTTTTTTTTAAAACATTTGAAATTGAGAGATGGTTCTATCACAAATGAACTTTTAGAACCAAAAAAATAAAAACTAAAAAAGAAAAACTTACAACCCCACTTGTACTCTGTATATTACACACGTTAAATGCCTGTTAGCCTGTAGACCACTGACCACATGTTCAGAATTATATGGAGGAAAAGACTGCGTTGACTCTTCAAAATCCTATATATTGACTTAGAGAAAGAAAAACATTCAACAAGTCTTCTTAACCCTTTTTATACGTTCAGTAGTAACGATGAATCAACTTAATATATATATATTATGTAACTCATTATACAAAACACATGTAATCTCAAATTCTCAATATAAGTCGTTCAGCAAAATGGAATTCCTTTCTTGGTCGATAATCCATCTTGTTCTTCTTCTGCAACTACAAACAATAATTTTTGTTTCGTCTCGGAACATCATAAACGGAACTGTTCCCGTCGGAGAATCTCTCACAGCTTCAAATTCCCAAGAATCTAGTTCATGGCGTTCCCCTTCCGGTGATTTTGCTTTCGGGTTCCGCACGATCCAACCAAACGATGGTTTCACTCTCTCCATATGGTTCGAAAAGATTCCCGACAAAACCATCGTATGGCACGCACAAGCGGTCAACACAACCACTGGCCTCGTCCCTGATGGTTCGAAGGTTACATTAACCGCAGATCGCGGTCTAGTCCTCACTGATCCTCGAGGTCAACAGCATTGGAGTTCTTCACTTCCTCCGGGTAGTGGCTCTGTTTCTCATGGGCTCATAACCGACGCCGGAAACTTCCGTCTGTTGAGAAAAGAAGCCGGCGAGGATTTGTGGTCGAGCTTCGGCCATCCCACCGACACTCTGTTGCCTACTCAGGTGAGTCGATATTCTTATTGGTAACTTCAAGACGGACGAAGTAGTGGTTTTTATGAGTTCGGGTGAATAATTTGATGAACAAAAGAGGCAAATACCTTTTTCTAGGGCTTTCTTATTAAAATCATGAATAATGAATACAATTCCTGAAATGCTTTTAATTATAGGAATAGGGTAGTGGTTTCACATAAACTCATAATATTCATACTTTACTGTAAGCATATATAGACGGATGGGTGTTGGTGGTGATGCAGAGTATAGAGATTGGAAGTAATCTCTCATCTCGCCTGACAGAGACAAGTTTCAAGAAAGGAAGATTCAGGCTACATCTAGGTGATGACGGAGATCTTAAGCTTCTCGTCCTCAACTCCAAGTCTCTAGCGGAAACAGATGTATACTTTTCGTACTACGAAACCCGCACAGCGGAACCTAATCCTGGGACTCGATTAGTTTTCAACCAGTCAGGATACATGTATGTTCTTCGAAGCGACAATTCAACAAGATTCGGCATCAAAGAAGACGTTCTCGTATCTTCTAGAGACGTCTATCGCCGTGCCGTTCTGCATTTCGATGGGGTTTTCGCTCAATACTACCACTCCAAAGGGCAGGGGAACAATGGGTGGGAGTTGGCTTGGGCTGTGCCGGATAATATATGTCAGCAGAGCTCCGATGTAGCTCTCGGGAATGTAGCTTGTGGGTTCAACAGTATATGCAGTTTGGGAGATGACCAGAGGCCGAGATGTCGATGTCCCGAGAGGTTCTCATTGATGGATTCTAGTGACAAGTATGGTGACTGCAAGCCGGATTTTGAGATGCAGACTTGTGGACCAGAGAACAACAAAACCGAAAATGGGGATGTAAATCTTTACGAGCTTATTCGTCTAGACCGTACGAATTGGCCGTACGGGGATTACCAGAGGTACAATAACTTCGATGAAGAAAGCTGTAAAAATGCTTGTCTTAACGACTGTTTCTGTGCTGCTGTAGTTTACGGTATCGATCGAGTATGTTGGGCGAAGAAGTTTCCATTGTCTTTCGGTCAGAGAGCTCCGAATGGTAAGAACGATGATTCACGTAATAGCTATACACTCATTAAGGTTTTAAAAGGCGTCGCGGATGTTCCAATTACCAGACACGGAGGGAAAAACAACGACTGGTTAATCATAGCTTGTTCGGTTATGCTTGGAACTTCAGCTTTTTTGAATTTCATATTCCTTGCTCTGTACAGAAGGAAGAATAAGAGTAAGAAGACGAAGAATAAACTGAATCAAGCGAGAAATATATGTGCTGCTACATCTACTGCAATTGAGTTGAATTTGAGAGTCTTTACATACAGAGAGCTCGTGGTGGCTACAGAAGATTTCATGGAAGAGCTTGGAAGAGGAGCTTTCGGGATCGTTTACAAAGGGGTTTTAAAAGTTAGTGGTGATTATGAAGTTGTCGTGGCTGTAAAGAAACTAGATCGTGCTGCTCAAGAAAACGAGAAAGAGTTCAAGAATGAGGTCAAAGTGATTGGTCAGATCCACCACAAGAACCTAGTGAGGCTAATCGGCTTCTGCAACGAAGGACAGAGCCGTTTGATAGTCTACGAATTCTTACCGCACGGGACACTGGCCGATTTTCTCTTCAAGCGTCCGAGACCGAGCTGGGAAGATAGGAAGAGAATCGCGCTTGGGATTGCTCGCGGAATCTTGTATCTACACGAAGAATGCAGCGAGCAGATAATACATTGCGACATAAAACCGCAGAACATACTTCTAGATGAGTATCACAGCCCTCGAATTTCGGATTTTGGTCTGGCAAAACTTCTGATGATGAACCAAACGCATACGCTCACGAACATCCGCGGAACGAAAGGGTATGTCGCGGCGGAGTGGTTCAGGAACAGTCCCATTACATACAAAGTAGATGTCTATAGCTACGGAGTAATGCTTTTGGAAATAGTGTGCTGCAAGAAAGCCGTCGATCTCGAGGATGACGTGATTCTCATCGATTGGGCATACGATTGTTTCCGACATAGGAGGTTGGACGATCTTATCGAAGACGATTTAGAGGCGATTGACGACATGGAGACGGTTGAGAGATATGTGAAAATAGGGATATGGTGTATACAAGAAGAACCAGGAATGAGACCTAACATGAGAAGTGTTACGCAGATGCTTGAAGGTGTGGCTCAAGTTCATGATCCTCCAAACCCTTCTCCTTATATTACGTTCTCTTGTGATGAGAGTCTATCTTGTGATCCGGTGTCATGTGTTTGAATTTATTTTTGTTTTTATTACTTGGGAGACATTTGTATGGAATCTTTTATAACAGCTTTCTTGTTTTCTTTTTATACCGTAACAGAAAAACGTGAATCATGACCGTGCTCAAATATGTCTGATGAGAATTCGTCCGTCATCTTTATTATATATTTTTGGCTTCGGTTCATGATGATACATTTAAAGTACAACAGCGAAATGTATAACCGAATATCGAGCACGGTCAAGTCGATTGGAAAAGATAAGAAAATAAATTTAGAAAAAACAGAAGACAACTTATTTCATAAATTTATAGAAAATTACAACAATAAATTTTAAACAAAGGAGTTTTGATAATATAATAAAAGGAATCAAACATAAATAATATAAAGGGGTCTCTAGGCACATTGGAAACTAGATGGAATCTTTTTGCCACAACGGTTTAGGACAAGGCTCAAAGAAATAGGAATGTTAAGGTTAATTCCAAGCAGATTAGCCTTGAGGGCGGTGCAGAGACAGACCGCGGCATCAAGATCAACTAGACCATCGATAAGTGTGCAACATTTGGACTTTTGTGGTAGAGAAACCTTAACCAAATCTAACACATTGGCACATACCTTGAGTTTAAGAGCATCTTTACAAGTGAGTTTGTGGTAAGGAGATGATGGTGAAGGCTTTTTGTGGTGGCTCTTGGATGGTGGTGGTGGGCAAGGGACCGAAGTCGAGCTGACCAAAGTGAAGAATATAACATTGAAAATGAGAAGAAGAGCAATTTTAGGATAAGCCATTGATGAAGAAGTTAAGATTTGCCTTAAAAGTTAGAAGAAAACCCCTAAGAACTCTCTTTATCAAGCTTGGGATGTATTGTGTGAAGAACACAGAGATGACGTGAAGGTTTTTATAGGGGTTTTTGTGTGTCTCTTAATTATAAATTGACACCTATTAGATGAAATCATGTTCTTGTGAGGGATTATTTTTAGAAGTAGAATGCATTGATTGATCTTACAACCTGTCAAGAAATATCATTTTACATGCAACATGCATGCAAAAAAAAAAAAATTATTGATTGAGTGGACAAAGATAAGCTTATAAATTATTGTAAACCGTAAACAAAGAAAGAATTTTTGGACTTATATGTGTACTGTGATTCGATCTTTGTTGTTTCGTTCTTTGTGGTTATGCAAAGCCCATGTGCTTTTTTATAAATTTCATGTGATTTGGCCAATATAATAGTACTTTGTTATATTATTGGGTTTACATTATAGGATATCATATCGCCTAATAAGTATATAAAATATGTCAAGAGTTTACGAATCAGGGTGACTAAACACAGTAGACATATGTATGTTTAGTGTAAATCGATATGTAAACTTCCAACCAATTAATAACACTATGACTATATATATTGTGGATTACGATCTTCTAATTCGCTAATCTAACATGAATGTTCAATGATAGTTTTTATGCTATATATCCGAATACGATCAAAAATTTATTTTCAGCAGCATTATAAAACACATGATATTCAATCAACTTTTATGGAAAATTTATCATTTTAAACCTGAAAATTTTATTAAAAATTATTTGCAAGGATTTGCACCTATATATTTTCAGAAACATTGTGCCTAGTTTTGAATATTAACTGATATATATGCTTTGGAATAAATTTTAAAGGATAAAAATATTTTTGATCTGAATATATATAAATCTATACTCAGTATAAATTGATATGTAGTTCCGGTCCATAGTATTAAATCAATATAATGTGGAGCAGATGAGACACATCCTTAATTAGATAATTTCTTAGAGAAGAAAAATAAATACTTTTAGGATTTTCATCAATATTTGGACCAGTGGTAAAGCCACAGTAAAATTTTACTAGGATAAAAAAATAATACTAAACATACAAAGTTATAAATTATCAAAATATTTATAAATGTATTTATGTTCATTGATAATTTAAAAATATTTATCATATTTTTATTGGTGATACTTCCAAATAAAAAATTTCAATATAATATACAAGATAATTATTTAACACTAATTTAATATGATTCCATGGTAAGATTTTCACAAATATTCATTTTTAAATTTCTTTTTTCAAAAAAATTAACATAAAAATTTATTGTAATTATTGATTTATTATTTTTATCAAAAGAGATAACAAAAATGATAACAAACAAAAAGACTTAAAAAAAAAAGAATATGATAATTTTTCAAATTAATTTTATATTTTATCAAAATAAATATTAAATTTTATAATTAAAACTTAAAGACCTAAAAAACATACATTAAAATAGGACTCAATTAAAATTATAGTCCAAATTTTGATTAAAAATATGTGAATTATTTAATTGTAAGATCAGAAATTATTTTATGGGGTCAAAAATTCTCTAGTTACAGAGTCAAAAACTTTTTTTTACTTAAAAAAGAAATATTTTTAATATTTTTACTTAAAAAGAAAATATTTTTAACTAGCTGATCCCACTTCTCTCTTCTTCCCTCCCCTGATTTGGACTACTTTTAATTAGTAACTAATATATATGCTTTTTGAAATACATTTTATTGAATGAAAGACTTTGCATATATATATTTTCTGTGTGTTGTATTTTCGTGACATTATTAAAAACCGCTAAACTACAACTCCAGTCCATAAATACTTTCTTCTTATGTAAAAAGTTGTTAGAAATATAATTTTTTAGAAGTCTTTTGTATTGTCATAAGGTGTCCTTTTTTAGTTCTGTAATGTATTCAGTGTAGGCCTGAGACTGGGCTGATTAGGCCCAACATTATTTTTTCCGAACATCATTAATCACATTTGATTTACTTGTATTTGGGCTTTCACATAAACACCTTATAAACTACATATAGAACATGAAAGGAAAGTTAGGCAAAACATATCTCCCTAAATTTGCTCATTCGTTCTTACTGAACGAACAATCAAGATTGAGAGATAAAACCAACAACGATTAAACTCTTTTATTTCATTTTTTCTTTCTCTCGATGCTTTCTGGCGCATGAAAAGGTTTGGTTTGTCTTTAGCCTAACAAGTAGAGCTATGTGGCCTTCAAAGTGTCGTGCTGTCATTGGTCAATTTCAAGCCTTTGATGATAATTATTTTTCCAGAATTTTTCTTATACGTGACACGTAAGGAACATTTTGTCTGTTGATTCTGGTTACAAATTAAATTTAAAGATTCGAGATTTGTAATCATGAATTTGCTTTTGCTAATTATTTGGTGCGAATTCAGTGTTTCTGATCATTATCAACCAACTAAGAATTTGAATTTAATTTTATGTATGGAAAGAGAAAACTAACATGTATATATATATAAATGCTAGTTCCGGTTTAAACAAAATGTATTGAAAGCTCAATTTTTTTAGATTAATAACAATCACACATATATAAGAGAAAGCTATCTACATATGTATAACATGATTATTGAAAAATCATGTAATTTTGTTATACAAAAGGTTGTACATTAATAATATGAAACCAAAATTTATTATTTAATTTGTCCGTTTGTGTTTCATGTCACTAAATATGTTAATATTCTGATAAAAGTTACCTTAAGACACACCCTAGGAGATCCTATCGTATGCTTGGCTTTAATTTAAAGAATGTATATTTTTTTAGCAATAATAATTTATATCTACCAAGGATTTGTTTGTTGGGATAGCAGATGTTAATATTTTGACGAACAAAATAAATAACATCAGAGTATCAGACTACGTTAGTTTTGGTCAGAAATTATAGTTTTAATAATAAGATAGTAATATATGATGAGAATAATGTATGTGGTGCGGCCGTCATCAACACAGTACTTAGTTGATTCTTGTGTAGAAACTAGAAAGTGACCTCTCATTTTGTGTAGGGGAAACAATTGTCCAATATTCACCATTCAGTTGTTTATATTATTAAATTAACATTTAGATCCAGCTTTTTTCACATTCTTTTGTTGGTTAGAAATAATGTGAAAACGCGGGAAAAGTGACGGCAGTTGAACATTATAACATTATTCGACGTCGGCTGTTCTTTTTTAACATCAAAACGTAAAGCATAAGAATAGAATCTACTTGATAGTTTCTATCTAACTAATATACAAATTCTTTAATAAAAAATGGATTCGGTTTTAAATAGAAGTATGCTTTATTATATAGAATCCTACGTCAAAATCCATGCAAATTTTTATATACACTTTCGATAATTGAATCCATATATACTATTTTTCGAAAAGATGCAAAGTTTACTAAAATTCTTCAGATGATAAAATAAAATATAAAATTAAACACTAATACCATCAATTATCTTTAATTTTCTTACAATTATTGTCTTTTTTGTTTGTCAACTCTTACAATTATTGTCAGAAACTTTAATATTTGGCTATAATCATAACTAGATCATACTCTACCTCTACGTACTAAAATTTTAAATCTTGAAAATAAATTATGGTGGTAAAAATGCTAGAAGACTCTAACATTAAGACCAAAAAAATGCTAGAAGACTGATTTAACAGCAACATGATGTAAATACTGAATAATATTTGGTACATCAACATAATAATTCTGGTCAAACAAGTGTTTTCTAGGAGAAAAGTCGGTCAACTAAAACTATGAAAAGATATGTTTGTCATTGTCTCTTTAAATTTTGAAAGCAACAGACAAAAATGCGGAAAGATAGAAACTTGTAATTACCATGTTTTTTTAAGTAAGAGTTTTGACCAATAATTTTATTGGGTCACAGTTGAAAGCATATTAAATTTTCCGTCATTGTTTAATTTTTCTATTAGTATTTATAATGTAAACGAAATAAATAAAAAATACAATTCGTTTATCAGTTTTTCACAATTACCCCACTTCCGGTATTTTACATTTTTTTGGTCCTGGTAAACGTAAGAAAAAAACATTAATCCCGCTATTTTAAGTTATAAAAACAGGTTAAATTGCAAATTAGCCATCTTCTAACCACGGAACCGATATTTCATCTCTTCACATGTGTTTCTTACAATTTTGTTGCTACTCCCTCGATTGTCTTAACGGGAAAATTAGCATTTACAATACAAACTTATTTTATAACAATTACCTAAAAGGAAATATATATTTAGAGTGCATAAATTCATGTCACTTGATAAAAGGGTCAACGCGTACAAATCTATAAAAACTCTCTATATATCTACAGTTGGAAACTTTTGATATTTATTTTGTAGAAGTTATTGCTATTAATATTTGTAGTACTAAATATTTTATTTTACCAGCAAAACGTGTCGTTTTAATAGAATATTTTATAATATCCTCACCAGGCGAAGACGATCATTAAGAAATTATGTACAAAATATACTAGAGTATATGTATCATCACAACGAGTATTATATATTTCATGTTGCAAGAACAATTGACATGGTTAAGAGCCTCAATTCATGGGACCATGTTATTGTCTTGGTGTTCAACATGTATATTTGCACCTCATTACCTCAACTTGCCAAAAGACAATGTAATACAACAAGTCATTAATTATATCAAAAGTACCAAGGATCGAAAATATTTTTTTTTTGTACTTATAGATGTATCCTCGTATATTCTAAATATATCAAAGAAAACACAATCAAGGATAAAAAAATTGTTTTGAACTTCTGATGACTTGGTCGTCGTTTATATATCTACTAACCAAAAGTAAAGTACAAATTGGTCGTTGTTACCACTCTGTGCGTTTTGGTCCAGTCGTACGTCTTAGAAACACAATAAATTACATTTAAAACTGACGTAAGTTCCATAACTGCATGTAATTGTGTTTTTCTTTCTTTTGGTTATCAGCATGTAATTTTATGCATGGGCCGGGTCACTGTATAAACTATAAACGCATATACAGAGTGGTAGCAACGACCGGTGTTTATAAAATTGTCTAAAACAATGGCAAGAGTGCGATTGGTCAAAAGGCTGACTTTAGGCCAGAACATGCATGTCTCGGTCTCGGCATCATCCTTGTTACTAATTACTAGCTGTTAGTTGAATATATCTTCGCTTGAAATCATTATTAATTTTCCCCTGATCGCCTGCTCCCCCATCACATTCGTTAATAGCATATAAAAACGACACATGGATACATCTATATCTTAAACAAAACTATATGATATATAGTTTACAGTCCACATTGGTCCCATTGACTGATTCACAACTTATTACGTCTATGTATATATATACATATACATATACATATACATATACATATACATATACATGTCACAACCCAGATGATCACAAAGATTCCAAAAACAAGGATACTTAATTCATATAAATAATATTATCTCAAATACCACTTCCTAACTGGATAATGCATATCTACTAATTATGATTTTAAAAAAGAATAATTATGATTTTGCTTCCTAACTGGATAATGGCCTATAGATCATAAAATATATACTTCCATACAAATAATTATATCAAGCATTTGACAGGAAAAAAATATAGATACAAAAAGTAGGTGACTTATTCATTCATAGGTTGATTTGTAAAACAACATGAAATTTGACATAGGCTGGTCCAACATTAACCAAAAATACCCAAATTATGACGTGTATCTATATATTAAATTATTTTATGAAATATTATGAAACACACACTTGTTATTTTAAATCAAAATGAGATAATTAACAGAGACTTGGACGAGAATGACAAATTTTCTATTCTAACTTTCAAATCTAATTTTTTCGTTTTTGTTTAAATGGATGTGAGATGTGAAAAATATAGAAAGAACACTAAGCTTTGGATTATGTTTATAAACGTTTTATTTACATTCACATTTATATAGTGAACTTTCGATGAAAAATTACAAAATAAAAAATATATTAATTTTATTAGTATCAAATATCTGATAGAATTAATGTACAAAACAATATTCTTTTGTATAATAAGGTGAAATGGATATGATGAACTAGGCAATGGAGGAAAATAACATGAAACAGAACAATAGTAAAATCAATTAATATATAAAAATTAAGGTTTAATACTTACAAACTACTTACATAAGATTTTAAACAATTAATAATATTCTATATCGAGGTAAAAAAAAAAAATATTCTATATCAAAATTTTAAATCATATTTTTCCAAATTCTAAAATTATATTGTTAAAAATGGGTTTTTTCTAGACTTGCGGTTTAATAATTATAAAAAAAACTGACAACAATTTTTTTTTGTTTTTCTCTTTTGCGGTAGGTCTACTCGAATATACTAGGCATACAGATTTGGAAAGCTTAAAGACCACCAAGCAGAGCCGGTCAAAGTCGGTTATAGAGTAGCTAAATAGGTTTGAGGACCGGTTTACTGAAGCCGAGCCACATTGGTACAGCTATCGTTTTCGCTGACTTCACAAAACTAATCATTATACCCAACCTAACTCATCTCAGTTATTTAAAACAAAAAAGCGAAATTAACAATGGACCAATGGGTTTCGGTTGGGATATAAGCTTTAACCGGGAACCGGAAAATCCGGTGACCTCACCATCCGCAGTAACCAAGAAAAACAATTGTCTTCCCAATGCACCTGCCACGTGTATAGACAGTACAGAAGTGTCACCACGTTTCGACTTTCTGTTGTTGAATGACTTTAATGCCCTCCGTAATGAGAGTAATTTACTGTTGCCGGAAACGCGTTGTGAAGGAAACGCCGTTTTAAGGGGGTTGGCAGCGTTTGGTTGAACCACCTAACAACCACCACTTTCCTTCACACTTATAGTTCCCTTTATTTTTTTTGTTGGGAATCTTATTTCTTTTATTAATTAGGCGTCTGGCTTTTAAAATAATATAAATATAAAGATGATTGGTACGGTAACTACTGACCACATGTGGATGAGATTGTTACTGCAATTAATTACAGTGATAGTAAGATAAAAAGAGACTGAATAACTACAAAATAACTAAAACTGATGAAACTAACAAAACATATGTACATAGTAACCCCAATCATAATCAAATTTCAACTATGTGATTAAATGGTTAATACATACAAATAAAGAAATGAAATCTATGTTAATTAATATGAAAATTATAAAAGAGAAATATGAAAAGTATGAAATAAAATATTTCAACTCATTTAATAGATAGAGATTTCTGTTTTAGTTTTTGTCTGTTTTGATAGATTGAGTGAAATATTGACTCCGTTATATTCAATATAAATAGATAAACTACTTTACTCCACCATAGTCATATTCTATGAGTTTTTTTTTTCTTCTTCTCATTTATATTTGAGTTGGCGACCAATTTTTTAAAAAGAAGAGTTATTCCAACCGCTACAATTGCGGCAAACGTTACGAGCGTTCATTAAATACCTAATATATATATGGGTTGAGAATAAAAATTCGGAACCTTCCCGATCCACCTATTTAAATTGAATTAAAATTAGGAAACGGCTTTTGTTTTTTAAAATTACGGTGGCCACTAAAAGCATACACGTTTGGAGTATAAAACTATAAATTATACTTTCCTAACAAATTTTTCCGGTTTTCCAAGTTTCTTCCTCTCTCGGTCCTCTTTTAGCATCTCTACAGTTTCTCTCTCTCTCTCCTCTAACGCCGGAAAAAAACGATTTCCTCCGGCCGTTAACCGTTTTCCCTCTCGGCGAAACAGATTCCGTTATCTCCGTCGTGAACTAGCTCTCCACGTATCTTCCTCTGTTTGGATAGTGTATGGGTTGAGTTTTTTCATGTTTTTGTTTGACTCGGCTACGCGGCGATTCGGATCTCCGCGTTTGACTCGGTCCCTGGCTCGTTCCGCGGCGTTTTCGTAGAATGTGGTTTGCTTTGTTTGCATGCCAAGCTTTGTATTGAATTCTCTGTTCGAGATCGTGATCTAGGGTTTCGTCTCTGTTCTCTTTTGTTCTTTGCTTGCTGCGGTTGCTTTGAATCATAATCCGTCCGAGGGAAAACCGAGTCAGATTACGGAATGCTATGGTGAGATGATTTCCCCTCTCTTTAGTTTTTTCTTCATAGTTTCTAAATCAATTTTGCGTGAGCTTCTGGTGAATTTCGCTGTTAATGATTTTAGCTAGATCAGATCTCTTGCATTGCTCGAATTTCGTAAGCTATCTTTGTCTTTGAATTGGTTCTTCCTTGGATAATCATCTCCCACACGTTTTTGTTTCTAATTTTAATAAAGTCACACGTGTGGAATTCAGATTTGATAGAGCTCTCTCTCTTCTGTTGAATTGGCGACGAATCATCGCTCTTTAGGTCAAACAATTGTGTGTTGTAGAGGAACTTGTCGACGGTTTTATGTATGACTCGCTTTCTTCGTAGGTGTTGGAATTGGAAATGGTCTCATTCTTTGACTTTTTTGTTGGTCAAAGAGATAAGGCGTTATGTGGAAGTGAAAACGCTTAGTATGCCTTTTCATACTTCTTTGGTGTTGACTGTTTTCCGTTTTCTGCGTTCACTTTTTATGTTTCTTAGCTTTTATAGAGTTTAAATTATTTTGTTTCCACTTATGGGTTTAAGTGTGAATGGTGGACCTATTCTACATCCTTGACTCTCTGTATATCTATATCTAGTATGTTTGAACTTTTGATTTGTATCTTGAGGAAAGCTATCTGACACTCGGTTTTTGCCAGGCGGAAAGGAGGATGTGCTTGTCCAAAGAGGCTAAAGATGGGTTAGAGTATCTGAAACGTAAAAGGCTTCAAAAAATGAGATCAGACTCTGTCAATGAAAGAGTAGGCTTCAGCACCGTAGCTAGAAGTGGAGGTGATGCTTTGAGACCATCTTCAGCGTCATATGGGATGAGATTGCGGGTAACTTCTAGTGACACAGTTTCTAAAGTGAATGGTGCATCTACTGGTAAGGCTGCCTTTTTCAAGGACAAAGTGGAGAAGTTTGAGACAGATGATCTAAAATGGACCGAGATGCTTCCAGAATGTCCTGTCTACAGACCTACAAAGGATGACTTTGCGGATCCTTTGACTTATCTGCAGAAGATTTTTCCAGAAGCTTCAAAATATGGTAATATTGACATCTCAATTTGCAAGGATGACTGTTCTTTAATTTTTTTGCCTGCACATTTTATTTGAAAATTTGAAGCCCTGATTGGTGTTGTGTTCAATATTTAGCTAACGAATGTATTAAATGGAAAGAAATAGTAGACGTATATCCCATAATCGATGTTTAACTTAATTAATCTCAATTACAGGTATTTGCAAGATCATATCTCCTTTGACAGCAACAGTTCCTGCTGGCGCTGTGTTAATGAAAGAGAAATCAAACTTTAAGTTCACTACCAGAGTACAACCCCTTCGACTTGCTCGGTGGCATTCTGATGATAAAGTTACGTTCTTCATGAGTGGGAGGTTTGTATTCAACCCTGACTTATATAGCGCGACATCTTCTCCTTATAGTCTGTATTTGATTATTTGTAAATTACTCAGGACCTATACATTTCGCGATTATGAGAAAATGGCGAACAAGGTATTTGCACGTAGATATTGCAGTGGTGGCTCTTTGCCCGACTCATTCTTGGAGAAAGAATTCTGGAAGGAAATTGCATGTGGCAAGACTGAATCAGTTGAGTATGCGTGTGATGTAGATGGTAGCGCATTTTCATCTGCACCAGGTGACCCCCTAGGAAGCAGCAAATGGAACTTGAATGTATTGATTTACTACAACTTCAACTTCTCTTTTTTTTCGGCTGAACTTTACGGAGAACATTGAAATTTGGTAGTAATGTCTTTTCTGTTTTTACTTTCAGAAAGTTTCAAGGCTGCCGAAGTCTACCCTGCGCCTTCTTGAAACATCCATTCCGGTATGTGACAATAGTACAGTTACATTTAGGTCACACATGAAGTTTCTGTTTATTTTCTTTTAATTTTGGTTTAACTTGTTTCAGGGAGTCACTGAACCGATGCTTTATATCGGAATGCTGTTTAGTATGTTTGCCTGGCATGTTGAGGACCATTATTTGTACAGGTAAGTTAAATAAATTTTGGCCTAAGTATATGGGTTAACAAGGATGGCCATCTAAATTATCTTAGTCTGACCCTTTTGTTTTTACCTTTTTCCCCTGAAACAGCATCAACTATCAACATTGTGGAGCATCAAAAACTTGGTATGGTATTCCAGGTTCTGCAGCTCTAAAATTTGAAAAGGTGGTTAGAGAGCGTGTGTACAATGATGATATTCTGTCAACTAATGGAGAGGATGGAGCATTTGATGTGCTTCTAGGGAAGACAACTATATTCCCACCAAAGATTCTGTTGGATCATGATGTGCCTGTATACAAAGCTGTACAAAAACCTGGAGAGTTTGTTGTCACATTCCCCAGAGCTTATCATGCTGGGTTCAGCCATGGTAAAACATTTTATTCTGAATCTTCATTTTTATTGGTCGTAAAGTCGATATCATATTCATCGGAAATTGTGGTTGTGTTTGAAAAAATATTGTAGGGTTTAATTGTGGTGAGGCAGTGAACTTTGCGATGGGCGACTGGTTTCCTTTTGGAGCTATTGCGAGTTGCCGGTATGCTCATCTTAACAGATTGCCATTGCTTCCTCATGAAGAATTGATTTGTAAGGAAGCAATGCTTTTAAACTCAAGTTCCAAACCCGAGAACCTGGATTTTACACCTACGGAGTTGTCAGGACAACAAAGCATCAAGACTGCGTTTGTGCACCTGATTCGTTTTCTTCATCTGGCTCGATGGTCTCTAATGAAGACAAGATTATGCACAGGCCTTGTTTCGAATACATATGGAACCATCGTATGCAGTTTGTGTAAACGGGACTGCTATTTGGCGTTTATTAACTGCGATTGCTACTCACATCCCGTTTGTCTCCGTCATGGTAAAAGCTTTATTCTCTGTTATCTCCATTAACACATATCCTTTCACTGTTGTTTTTTTAATTGACGGTGTTATTGTATCATTGTCTAGATGTTAAAAAGCTTGACCTTCCATGCGGGACAACACGTACTCTTTTCTTGAGGGATAACATTGAAGCCCTGGAAGCTGCTGCAAAGAAGTTTGAGAAAGAAGATGGAGTTCCAGATATGATTACAACTGATGAAGATTTGTATACATATCCATCGTCAATTACACTTGAAGCTGCAAAAGCCGACGGATATTCACCGTATTCAACTATATACTTTGACTTCAATACCGATGTAGAGATGACATCTAATTGCCAGTTGCAACCTGGAAATCCTGTAATGAGCTACGAAGCAAATGCTTCATGTATCTCCTCCGCTGCTGATGATTATGAAATCTCAACAACTGCTGATTACGTAAGTTTCTGACCAAGAACTCACAACAAGCTCTCTCTTTGACCGTCTCTTCTTTTCTAATCTTCGATTTCTGTTTTTATTTTAAGCAGGTAAATAGACGAGCTAACTGTAGTAGCACTAGTGAGTCTAAGCACTCAGAGGAAGTAGCAAGCAGCAGTAACAAGAAAACTCGGTTCTTCTCTGCGGTTCAAGAGGAAACACTAGTTGCGGATCAGGAAAGTGACGGTTCTGATTCTGAGAGTTTCAGAGTCAAACGCCGCTCTTCATTGAAATTGGAGAACCGAACCGTTGTTCTGGACACAAGAGACTCTGAGCATCATCAGGTACTGAATATCACATTATTTTCTTTTTTTTTTTTTTTTACAGTCATCGTATTTTGTACATCTCGTGAGATTTTTTTTTCGTGTATTTTTAAATGAGAATAGGAACCTAAAAGATTGAAGAAATCGCAGAACTACCACGAAGGAAGATATAGTAGTAGCAATAGTATTAGCAGACAAGAAGAAGAAGAAGAATTGTTATCAATTTCAAACAGAAAAGAAACTCATCAACAGGAAAGTGACATGAAGAAGATGATGAAGGATGAGAATCATTTTGGTGGGTTTAAACGTCTGAAAGTGAAAGGGTTGATAAGGCCGTAACGTGACAGCTTCAAAATCCTCCTAACTACAATTTTTTTATAATTGCTGATCTCTAACAATACAGGAAAAAAGGGAATCGAAAAGCAAAATATTCAGTATCTGATTTTTTTAGTATTTTTTTTTTCGATTATTGGAGAAGAAGAAGAAGCAACAGACAAAAAAAAAGGAAGGGAAAAAGCATTAACCAAGCCAACCAACCAACCAACACTATTGGTTTCTTTTTAGGATTTACCAAATCTTTGATTCTTTGTGTACATCTGTACACCTTTAAAGTAAACTCTTCTTGTTCCTTCTTCTTTTGGCCTTATGATGTAAATCTCGTTATTTCTTTCTTTTTATTCATACTTTAAAAAAATTAAAGGTTTTTATTTCAAATGGTGGCTCCTATTATTGTTGACGACTTCATCTCTTTAACGAAACGCAAAGATTCAGTTTATCTTTCCAACTATATGTCCATGACGGAAATTCTAAGCTTCTTCTAACTATATGTCCATGAGGACCAAGACTCCATGTGATGATTGTTTCTTCTAACTATCTGTCTATTGACTCCATGTGATGATTGCTTCTTCTAACTATATGTCCATGACTCCATNTTTTTTTAATTTTTTTTTTTTTTTTTTTTTTTTTTGTCATCAATTGCAATCTTTTCTAAAGTGCTCTGTAAGATATTCACGATTTTCACGAGAAATAACCTCTTTTAAGGTATGTTAGTACAAAACAATATCTGAAATATCGTATCACCCTTCCGAATTCAGATCAAGTAAACGAGAATAATATTATTATTGTGCTAAAACAAATAATTAAAATTAAAAGTTGACAAAAAAGTATTGGGCTTAAAATGAGGGATAAGGAAGTAACAGCTGGCACTGGTGGGCCTTTAAGTAAAGGCCCAATTAGTTTCGCTCACATCTAAGCTTCGTCTGTTTGGTTCAGCGATTTCTCTGAAACTATTAAGGTTTGGGGTTTAACGAGGGTTAACCCAGTCTCCACCATTTTCAGGACGAAGCGGCACTTGTATCAATCTTTCGGTAAAATCTCTGTGTAAGTACTTATACCAAAACCCTTCTCTCGATTGTCCCATCACTGAATTCAGTTGTTGTTTATCTAACACGACGCTTACATGAAAATTTCTCCAGACTCCATTTTCCAACACCCAAAAAATGCGTCGAAGCTTCTCTGTTTTAGGTCCATCCAAATGGCTCAAACACTCTTCTGCTTGTAGCGACAACGTTTACTGCTTCGTCACTTCTAAACCTAACAGCTCTCCGATTCTCCGATACCTCTCCTACTTCGCTCCTCAACGACGACAACAACAACAACAATCTCCAGATCCAGACGACCCAGCAAATCTACTGAAAGAAGATGGAGTCTCTCTCTGTTCTCAGATGTGGCTCGAGAATTTCAAAGAACCAGACAAAACCGCCACCAACTTAGCCTCGTACCTTCGAAGGTTCGAGCTTTGGGTATTAGCTTATCAGAAAGTCAGCTGTGACGAGTTGGGTGCTTACGTGCCTCGCAGCTCGATTCAGAGATCAGCTTTAGAGAATCTCTTAGCTCTGAGGAACTCTGTTCTTGACGATCGGTTTAAATGGGGAGCTCGTCTTGACTTCTACATAAAGTCCCCTAGGGACAAAACTGATTACGAGTCTTTGTCTAAGAGGAAGATCAAAGCTATCTTAACCACTACGCAACCAACTCCGTTTCAGGATAGGATTGTTCAAGAAGTCTTGTTGATGATATTGGAACCGATTTACGAATCTCGTTTCTCCCAGAAGTCGTTTGCGTTTAGGCCTGGGAGGACCGCTCACACGGTTTTGAGAGTGATTCGGAGGAACTTCGCTGGCTATCTATGGTATGTGAAAGGTGATTTGAGTGTTGTTTTGGATGGGATGAAAGTTGGTTTTGTGATTAGTTCTTTGATGAGAGATGTTAGAGATAAGAAAGTGATCGACTTGATTAAATCAGCGTTGGTTACTCCGGTTGTAACGAGTAAAGTCGAAGACGGAGAGAAGAAGAAGACGAAGAAGAGAAAGTATCAGAAAAAACGTGTCTTGGCTGATGATGAGCCCAAGCCTGACCCTTACTGGTTAGAGACTTTCTTCGGTTTTGCTCCTGAAGAAGCTGGCAAGTCTCCGCAATGGGGACATTGTGGGATTCTTAGTCCTCTTTTAGTTAATGTATGTCTCGACGAGCTTGATCGTTGGATGGAAGCGAAAGTGAAAGACTTTTACCGTCCTTCTAAAAGCGATGTCATATGGAATAACCCTGAAGGAGAAGCTGATCAAGGAAACACTTCCTGGCCTGAGTTTGTTCCCACGAGCGGTCCTGACAAAACGAGGAAAATGGATTACGTTAGATACGGAGGTCATATACTGATCGGAGTGCGTGGACCACGAGCTGATGCTGCAACCTTGAGGAAAGAGCTGATTGAGTTTGTTGATCAGAAGTATATGCTTAGGCTCGACAACGAGAATCTCCCGATAGAACATATAACCAAAGGTATAATGTTTCTTGATCATGTGTTGTGTCGGCGTGTTGTTTATCCTACTTTGAGGTATACCGCGACAGGCGGGAAGATTATAAGCGAGAAAGGTGTTGGGACGCTTTTATCCGTTACAGCGAGTTTGAAACAATGCATCAAACAGTTCCGGAAGCTGAATTTCATAAAAGGAGATCGTGATCCAGATCCACAGCCTTGTTTTAGAATGTTCCACGCAACTCAAGCTCATACTAACGCACAGATGAATAAGTTCTTGACTACGGTTGCTGAGTGGTATCGGTTTGCTGATAACCGGAAAAAGATTGTGAATTTCTGTTCTTATATTGTCCGTGGTTCGCTTGCTAAGCTCTATGCTGCAAAATATAAGCTTAGATCACGAGCCAAAGTGTATAAAGGAGCTTCTAGGAATCTGAGCCGTCCGTTGAAGGAAAAGAAAGGTCTTTCACCGGAATACAACAATCTCTTGAGAATGGGTCTTGCTGAGTCTATTGATGGGCTTGTTTACACAAGAATGTCTCTTGTTCCGGAAACTGATTACACGCCATTTCCGGCTAATTGGAGGCCAGAGCACGAGAAGTTTTTGATGGAGTACTTAACGCTCGATGAACCAAAAACCTTAGAAGAGCAAAAGAGGTTTATCAGAGAGAATGGACTAGTTTCGCCTCAGGATTACACATCCATGTTGGTGTGGAACTATAAAAGAAATGCTATTCCGATGGATCAGGTTTCTATTCTAAAGGATCAACCTTTCTTGTTGGGATCATCAAGTAACCGCAACCGCGAGGATGATGATGATGATGATGACGACGATGATCTGAAGAATCAAGAAGGAGATGAAGATAACGACGATGGGCTTCACATTGCACGCATGTAAGGAAACAGAAACTATTGACTCTTTTTACTGTTCTATGAAGCTTGTACGACTTGATAGGTCTCTCATCCGGTTTGTTTTTGGTTTATGAAATAGTATCATTCGCTTTGGTTAGATATGCTTTTTGGTACCAGTTTTGGATTCATTCTGCTAACAAAATTACATATTGTTAATGTTAAAAAGATTTTGAAAGAAACTGAGGTGTTGTTATGTTTATGTTCTCTTTCAGTTTGGTTTGGATTTTTTTAACCGGATTGAACACACTTATCAGAACCGGAAACTGTTCTGTAAAAAAGCACCAAATTGGTATTGAATTTCCAGAAAGATTTCGGTATAACTAAAGCTTCTGTAATATATATGCAGATAACTCATTGTTCCTGACTTTTTAAAAGGCTAGAGGCTACAAACATTGCTTCTACGGTGAGCAAGCGGAATACTGTTAAGGTACATTATCAAATATTATTATCTGGTTTATTCTCCTTCTAACATGTCATCAGTATATTCATTTCAACATGTTTGTAAAAGCTAAAGGAATCAGAACCGTCTGAGTCAAAACATCGTTGTCTTTCGTGAAGGGAGATTTCTGAGGCGTTTTTCTTTCTTTGAATCCAGTTTCGCAAGTGCTCGGTGCATCCATTGCAGCACTCATATTTATGGTGGCGGTTTTGTAATCACGCTTTTTAACGCTCGTCAAAGCTTCGTTTAAGGAAGCAGTAGCGTCTGTATAAAGCTCGAGGCAATCGCGTAACGGCATCTCACTGTCCTTTGCAAATTTCTTCTCCTTGAGAATCTTGTCAGCCATTGCTTTCAAGCTCGTCATTTTCGTCGCAGCGTTCTTGGTCGACGCCATGACCAACTCGCCGAGACTTTTGGCGGTTTTGCTCTGCGGATTCGCTTGGAGAGACTTGACGCAGAAGTCGAGTTTGAATTTCGGGTCTTTAGCTGCAGCTTTCTTGCAAGAATCTTGAATGAGAGATTGTGCGGTTGCGAAACCGTTTAAGAGGAGAAAGAACATAACAAGGTAAAGCAAAAACTTCATTTTGTGTGTGTTCTTTTTGGGTTTTTTTTGTAAAGAGTGAAATAAGCAGAGGATTAATGAGAAGAATCGATAGTTGAAGGAAGTTTTAAACTTTGTGATCCACTTTAAATAATCAATGAAACGAAGAATCTTACGGTTGTTGTTTTTATGACGAGAGATTGGTAACTAACATAACGGCCTTTATTTAGAGGGCTCATCATGTCACGCTTTACCACTCCGCTTACGTCGTAATCGTATGGCCTAATTGTTCGTTTAGCACTCTTTACTTCATTTCATGTCTGTATGACTTTAATAGACTTATAAGAAATAGATAGAAGGATACACAAAATATGTGTCATTGAACTAATAGTTCTCTATGAAATAAATAGAAAAGCTACATTCTACAAAATGAACGTGCATCTTTCATTCACCGCATAAAGGTTTTGCACCATGTCCAAATGCAAGAAACGATTTTTCAATTTTATGTTTTAAGGCCCATCTAGAAATAAAATAAATGGGCCGGTTACTAGGCTCAATACAGGTTAGTCGAAGCCTTTGCCAAAACCTACAACTCATCCTCCCCTCCGCTATAAATACAGCAGGTAAAGCAGTTTCCTTTTTCACACTCGCTTAATTTGCAAAACACTCTGCACTTTCCTAAAACAGCGTCGTTTTCAAAATGAGCAGAGCAGGCAGCTCCGAGGGAAAGAAAGGCAATGGATACCCCGACAAAGACTGGCCGAAGCATTTTCCACCTATCCGTATGTTTTCCTTTTTCCTTTCACATTTTTTTTCTTACAAAAAATGATTTTTCTTTCCTGTCCACAAATTTCTCTGTATCCGTACTTCTTACTTCTTCGGTACACATCTTTCTTACAAAAAAAATGATTTTTCTTGTTCCTGTTAACATGTATCTCTGTCTTCCATCTTCTTTAAAAAATATGATTTTTCTTCTTCCTGTTAACATGTCTCTCTACATCCTTACGTCTTACTTCTTCGTTCGCATCTTTTCTTACAAAGTTTTGTTTTTTTCTCTTTCTGCTAACAAATCTCTCTATTCAGTGACTGATCTGTCATGTATGTATGTTCGTTTTTTTTGTATTGTAGCGAGGAACCGATTCCAGAAAGCTGGTAACCAGGCGCTGTACGAGGTTAAGGAGACGAAGAACGCGTGCGTGACGAGGGTTGACATGCCTGGCTCCCCCGCGTCAAGCCTCGTCTACTGGGCCGACACCGACAAAGTCCACTTCTTCGCCGACGAACCGGCCATGCCTGAGTACAACCACGACGGACGCAAATACAGAGGCGCAATGGTTTTCGACGCAGTTGCTTACGACCTGAAGAAAGCTAGGGCTAAGCTTCTCAATGGAGTCCTCTGGATCACCGTTCCCAAGATCCCGGTCCTAGACGCCAAGGCTGAGGTCATTGAGAAGATGATGAATGTCAAGATCACAAGAGACGACGTGGTTTGATGAGTTTCGTACGTTTGTCTTTATCCATCTCGTCGTAATGGTGTCTAGGGTTTATGGTCGTCTAGTCTTCCCTTTGACTCTTTTTCTTTTCTTTTCTGTGTTTAATAAAAGGGTGTGCTTTTAATTTCTAATGAATGTAATCAAAAACGTTTCTTTGAGTCTAGAACGAGATGTTTAATGGGTGTTTTTGATAAAGTAACAAACTTTGAAAAATTAAGTTGAAAATAATTGGATAAACATCTGAAAACGGTTGTAATCTTTAGAGGAGGGAAGTTGGTGCAAAAAGAAAAAGTAGACGCTGCATTGCATTGTAAAAGTTTTCTTGTCGCATGTGAAAACTAAATGGAAGGGAGGTAAATAAGATTGACAGCTTTTTAATCTATATCGAATCGATGACGTCAGCGACGCAGCGTCTTGCATGCTTTGATGATATCTCTGCTTTAAAAACCGAAAAAGTGAGACGTTGCATTTGATTGTAATTTCTTATTTGTCGTATGTGAAAAACTGAAAACTAATTAGGAAGCGGTAAAAAAAAAAATTGACAGCTCATTGTTTGAACCTAGAGAATCGTTGACGTCAGCGAGTAGCATGCTTTAATGATCTTGAGTACAAATTTTTCAAATAAAGAGAAAGAGTGAGAGGAGAATGCCTCATTTCCTTATTTTGTCGCGTCCGCTTTGTTGAAGCTGGTTTATCTGTAATGGTTCCAGTACTACCGCTACCACCTACTGCTTTTTATTTCTTCAAAAAACTTTCAAAAAGAATTCAAGAAAAACAGAGGAGTAAAAAGATAAATATTTTACAATAAAGCCAGCTGTAGACTTGCCACGTCACAGACCTCTTTACTTCTTCCTTCCCCCTTTGATTCATCATCAGCAACAAAAATCAAAATTTTACCGAACCAGAGAGAAAACAGAGAAAGCAGAAGAAGAAGAAGAAGAAGAAGAGAGAGATGGCATTCCTTGACTTGTCGAGAGTTCCTTACATTCCAGGTCTCTTTCTTTCTCCTTTCTCTTCCCTTAATCTCCTTTACTCTGTTTCCTTTTCCGAAAGATATGTTTGTTTTCTTACAAAGTTATAAGCAAATGAAGTATCTTTCTTCCACTGGACGAACAACTTGTTGCATAGATTTAGTTTTTTTCAGTAGTCAAATGAAGATAAAGTTTCAGTCTTTATAAGCTGAGTTAGCTTCATTAACCTGGTCGTCTCTGCTTTGGTTGGTTCTGTTTACTATTATTCGGGAGTATACATTTACGATTTCTGTTTGTTCTCTCTCCAGGGAGGTTACACGCGACCAATAATCCGCACCAGAGATACGGTCCAAAGGGTTTTATTGAAATCAAAATCCTCCACAACGACAACCTCTACGTTCGTGTCGACTTGCCAGGTCTTCCAGACGACGCCGTCCGCTTCAGAGTCGACTCCGTGAGACAAAAGGTTGTCTTTTTCTCCGGCGAGACTCTCCGCGACGATTTCGACGAGGACGACGTTCGTGAGTACTCCGGAACTGCCGGTTTAGGGTGTGACTGCTGCGAGATCACTGGCGTTGATGCCAAGATGAAAGACGGAGTCTTGAGGATGATTGTCTCAAGGGTCAAGGTGAAGGACCATGAGAAGAAATGTACTCACACTGTGCCTCCCAACACAGGTTCGAATCCCGTTCCTCTCTCTCTCAAGATTAACAAAATCACACGTATTGCGTTATTGTAAATGCTTGGTTTTGTTTGCGGTTATAGGTAAATCTGGAAGATACACTTTAGGTCCGTTTGGAGAAATAAGCAAGGCAGATGTGGAGGATCATCCGTTTGTGGTCAAAGGTCGCAAGGACAATTACACTCATTCAGAACCAACAGCTGATGGAGATATTTGGTTCGCAGTGGATGTGCCTGGTGTCTGTAGTGATGACATATTGGTGCTTCCTAATGAGAACGAAATCAAGTTTTATGCTGAGAACAAGGAGGTTTACGAGCACGACGAGAGTTGCCGTATCTTCATGGGAGCGGTCAGGCATTCTACCATTTGTTCCCCTGGAGTTCCACTTTTGAGGCACCACATTGCTTGGGATGCAGAGTTTGGTGTTCTCAAAGTGCGAGTTTCACCTCCTCGCAACAACACCAAGAGCAAGTAATCATCATCACTCTCTACGACGTTTTTTTATTTTATTTTGGGAGAACTTTTGATTGACTACTAAGGCTTATGTGTGTAAGTTAAGTCTTGTGTGTTTAAGTTGAGACAATTGTTATGTGTGCGTCCTGCTTTTGTGTTTGTTATGGAATCGAGTGATCATTGGTGTACATTGCTTTCACTATGTTTAATTTTTGCACTTAATCTGATCGGAAACCAAATACGGCAACTCTCATCGTGCTTATACAGAAAAAATTAACAACTGAGAAGGAAAAGCTATAGGAACCTCATGAAAAGTGCGACTCATGAAGCATATCTCTTTAAAAACATGGGGGGTTCGATCCATTCTCGAGGCTCCACTATAAGTCTTGTCCAGTAAAATTTTGTGAAAACTCAAACCACTAGCTATATTCCACACGGTCAACCTGACTAGTCTCAATGAACACCGGTTGTTGATCATTCCTCCCTAAAGGCAGAGCAAGTCCATTTGCAGACTTAATAAATGTACAATCAAGAAATGTCCCCAAAAAGAGAGTTAGCATAGAACAATTCTGATAAACTCACATGTTATGAAAAGATGATATCACCGTAGCAGCCAAGGAGAGCATGGGACATAAATTTAACCTCAGCTTCATAAATTGCTGAATAGTGGATTATGTTGACAAAGTAGTCAGGGATAATATCATTTGATCCACAGTGAAAGTAGAAGTGTAGAACACAGAGAAGTTTGGATATACAATGGCAAAGCTTATCATTGGGAAAAGAATCCACCTTTAAACTGCCATACGTCACCTGCGTTCAAAGATTATATACTAAATTGATTGGTCCCGTAACACAAGATATTTATCAAACGCAGAATTATAAATGTTTCCATATGTCAAGAGGGAGTTTATTTCAACATCCAAAAAATGGTGATGATCACATCATCTTGCGCATTCTAATACACACATATTTCTGCTATGCCTTGATGATCATTGACCTCTTATAGCATCCAAAATAGCGTAACGTTTTAGTTTTTCTAAATCATATATATATATATAAATGTAAAATACTGTAATGTTTTTTCCCCGGTAAGATAATTTATTTGTTGCCCTTAAATTATTATTTAGTAAACATCATTAACATATATGTTGAGTGATACACTTTTATAATTTCATCATCATAGCATATTTGAAAAAGCTAAAGGAAGCAAAATCTGCTGAAACAAAAGATTGTTCTCATTTGTAACCGGAGATTTCTGCTGCTTTTCTTTGAATCCATCTTCACAGTTGGTCGTATCATCCAAAGCTTCGCTAAGATGCACATTAACGCTACTGTAATCGTGCGATTTAGCGTACGTCAAAGCTTTGTTAAAGGAAACATTAGCATCGTCGTAAAACCCGATGCAGTCGCGTAAAGGTATCTCAATACCAGGTATAAATTTCTTGTCATTGATAATCTTCTGAACGATCCCTTTCACGTTAGTCGTTTTAGACGCAGCGTTATTCGTTGATGCTATGAGCAACCCTTCGAGAGTAGTTGCTGTTTTGCTCTGCGGATCCTGCTCAAGAGACTGGACGCAGAAATCATAATTGAAAATTGGGTCTTGACCTGAAGCTTTCTTGCAAGAATCTTCAATCAGAGTTTGCGCGGTTGCGAAACAATTCAAGAAGAGAAAGAACATCACAAAGGAAACGAAGAATTTCATTATTTTATTTTATTTATTTGGGGAAGCAGAGAAATGAGAATCGATTGATGAAGAAAATATTAACGTTGTGATTCAATTTATAGTAAAATTGAACCAAAGAATTTTAAAGTAAGAACTTAACAGGCCTAATTGTTTATTGCAAAACTCTTCCTTAATAGTCGTTGTTTCTAGATTTTTCTAATAAATAAAATAAATATGCTTCAGTGTTTACAAAAAAAAAAAATATCATTATACCATGCATGTTCACTTTTAATGTTTATTTATTAAATGATCAGTTACTTTGTAACGTTTGCTTTCCAATTTTCCATAAATGCAGGTTAACTTCATTCAACTCCATTAAGTGTGTTTCCATATGCCAAGAGGGAGTTTAGTTCAAAATCCAAAAAATGGTGGTGATCACATCATCTTGCGCATGCAATTCTAATAGACACGTATATGCTATGCATTGATGATTACTGACCTCTTAATCATCAAAGTAGCATATTTTATCATTTCAGTAAAATTAAGTTTTACTGTTTCTAAATCGTATTTATGTACGTAATTTTAAAATAGTGAATTTTTGCCTTTGGTCTTAAATTTATTTAGTAAACACTATTATTCCATATGTTAATAATACACTTTAACAATAATTTCATCATAGCATATTTGAAAAAGCTAAAGGAATCAAAATCTGCTGAGACAATAGATTGTTCTCATTTGTAACCGGAGATTTCTGATGCTTCGTTTCTTTGAATCCAGATTCACAAGTGGTCGGTGCATTCAAAGCAGCACTCAAATTCACATTAGCGGTTCTGTAATCCCGAGATTTAACGTTCGCTAAAGCTTGGTTTAAAGAGCCATTAGCGTCGGAATAAACCTCAATGCAGTCGCGTAAAGGTATCTCAATACCAAGTGAAGCCTTCTTGTCCATGAGAATCTTTGCAACGATCCCTTTCACGTTAATCGTTTTGGACGCAGCGTTCTTCGTTGATGCTATGACCAATCCTTCTAGACTAGTTGCAGTTTTGCTCTGCGGATCCGTTTCAAGAGATTGGACGCAGAAATCGTATTTGAAAAGCGGGTCTTTGGCTGCAGCCTTCTTGCAAGAATCTCGAATCAGTTGCGCGGTCGCGAAGCAGTTCAAGAAGAATAAGAACGAAACAAAGGAAACGAAGACTTTCATTTTTTAAATTTTATTTATTAGTTGGGGAAGCAGAGAAATGAGCATCGATTGATGGAGTTATTTATTATTTTGTCATTCAATTTATCGTAAAATGAAACAAATTTTTTTAAAGTAAGACTGTCATGTAACTTAACAACTTACCATTCCGGACCTACTTGTTCGTTGTATAATTCTTTACTTAATCGTTGTTTCTTCGGTGGGTTTTTAATAATAAAAATTAAATGTTTTAGTGGTTTAATGTTTATTTATTATATATCAATTTAATTGTTTGACATTGGTCAACATACAATGCTTGCTTTCCAATTTTCCATACATACATGCTTGTAAAATTTAGTCAACTCCGTCAAGTGAGTTTCCAAATCATACATACATGTTATTAAAAATGAGAAGTACACACTTTTCCCCGTTATCATAAACATTTTAATATATTAAAACAAAGATATCTTTAAACTTATTTCTTATATCATCGATTTATTTATATTAAAACAAAGATATCTTTAAACTTATTTCTTATATCATCGATTTATTTGTTTTCCCATATTGGTAAATGGTAAACATGCAATATTCGCATACTTGGTTCTCATATCCTAAATCCAATATTAACCTTATATTTCTTAAATACGTTAATTGTATCTTCAGTTCTTAACTTTATAAATTTCTAGGCATCTAAAATAGTAAAATTGCTTGGCTTTGTTATAAAATAAAGTAAAATATTTATATGCAACAGAGATTGTTAAACGAATTAAATACAGGTTTAGTAAAATTGAATATACAGTACACGAATATGTATTGAATGTAAGCAATATCACTAGTATTAAATTCTAAAGTGAAAAAGAAATCAAATCAAAGAGTTAACTCGATTGACCCATACAACACCCATACGAAAACTTATCTATTGTTTTTTCTTTTTTTTTTCCGCGAAAAAAATTATCTATTGTTGTTCCACCTCATCAACATTTAAATAATTTATCATATCCAATATTTTATCTTCCTTAATATTGATCACTCAATCATAAAGTAGCGTATTTCAAACATGTTTGACAAAATAACGTTTTTGTTTTTAAAAATCCCAAGTACTACATGTAATTCCAGAATAGCGGAGTTTTTCCAGCAATATAATGTTTCTTTGCTCGTAAGTTTATTTGGAAAATGTAAATCCATGTTACATAATACACGTACTTATATAGTAGTTTCATCATAACATATTTGAAAAAGCTAAAGGAATCAAAATCTTCTGAAACAAAGCATTGTTCTCATTTGTAACCGGAGATTGCACCTTCTTTTCTTTGAACCCATCTTCACAAGTGTTTGGTGCATCCAAAGCAGCACTTATATGCACATTAGCGCTTCTGTAATCGCGGGACTTAATGTTTGTCAAAGCTTCGTTTAAGGAATCATTCGCATCGTCATAAAGCTCGACGCAAGTGCGTAACGCGTTCTCTGTACCCGGTAAAAATTTCTTACTCCTGAGAATTGTTTCGACGATCCCTTTCACGTTAGCCGTTTTGGACGCAGCGTTATTCGTTGATGCTATGACCAATCCTTCTAGGCTAGTTGCGGTTTTGCTCTGTGGATCCTCCTCAAGCGATTGGACGCAGAAATCGTATTTGAGATTTGGGTCTTTAGCGGCAGCTTTCTTGCAAGTATCTTGAATCAGAGTTTGGGCGCTTGCGAAATAGTTCAAGAGGAGAATGAACATAACGAATGAAATGAATAATTTCATTTTTCTTTTCTTTTTGGGAAGCAGAGAAATGAGAATCGGTTGATGAATAAAATGATGACTTTGTGATTCAATTTATAGTAAAATGAAACAAACAATTCTATAGTGAGACTGTTATCTATCGTAACGGCTACCATCTATTTCTTTTTTTGTTTTGTTTTAACCAGTGATTCTAAAAAAAAAAAAAAAAAACTAGTGATTCTTTCCTTTATATGTCGTTGGTTTCCTGGGTTTTTTTGTATTTAATAAAACCAAAATGTCTCAGTGTTAAGAAAGAAGAAGATATTATGCCAAATTAAGATCTCAATCTTTCTGCCCAAAAAAGGATCTCAATCTACATTTAACAAAAATAACATATTCACTTTTATTATTATTTATTTATTTCTCAAATTATCAATTTATTTGTGTGATATTGGTCAGCATGCAATATTTGCTTTCCATACATACATACATATATATATATATATATATATTATATGTTAAATTTAGCCAACTCATTTAAATGTGATTCCAAATCATATCTAATATCAAAAATGAGAATGCTTCTACCGTTATGCCATTTTAAAACCATACATAGCATAGTGATTTACAGTCTTACACCATTTGGCAAGAGAGAAATACAAAGATTCTTTGCAAAGAAACACTTAACATGCACATATTTTGCTTGGTCTCTAGAGGGGAGGCACACCTACCTCATATATATGCTCAATCCCATGAGCCCTTGAGAAATGCTTGTCTTTTGTAATCATAATGACTCTGCTCCCACATCCAAACCAATGAGTTTGACAAACAAAGATAAGAACTTTCTGTTGTTTTTCAGCCTCTCTTCTATTGCATCTAAACGATCTATCCTTATGTACTTTTTGTCTAAAATTTCATATAAGAAACTTCTTAGCAAATGCAACTTCATGTTATAGTCATCCGTGTTGGCACTATTATAAATGTCAATAATCTTAGGTACAAATTTACACTGAAACCGTGCATGAACCGAGCCGAAACTGATCAAATGCCAAGCTGATCCTGAGCAAAATGCCTCTTCTCTAGTTCTTCGGGGTTGTTTCTATTTAACCTCCTTTTGCTGGTGTTTGTTGATAATGGTGTAAAGATTTAAAGATTAATAATATAATACAACTTAAAATTCAAAGAGAATAAAAAAGCATTTTCTTACCTGCATTATGAATTTTATTTTGCCAGAGATGTATATCGTTTTTTTTAAGAACTCATAAATCTATATTACCTTATCATAAATAAGTGAATTGACCATCTCATTTATATACTACTTTAGGTTCTTATTTGACAAGTTGGATTCCTTAAAATACACAATGATAATTTATCTCAACATATTTGTAAAAGCTAAAGGAATCAAAATCATCTGAAACAAAATATCGTTCTCTTTCGTAAACGGAGATTTCTGATGCCTTTTTCTTTCTTTGAATCCAGTTTCGCAAGTGGTCGGTGCACCCATTGCAGCACTTAAAACCACGTTAACGGTTTTGTAGTCCCTTGTTTTAATGATCACTAAAGCTTCGGTTAATGCGTCTTTAGCATCTGAATAAAGCTCACGGCAGTCGCGGAATGGTTGCAAACTGCCCTCCTTATAGCTCTTCTCCTTTATAATTTTTTCAGCGATTCCTTTCAACCTCGCTGTCTTCGACATAGCGCTCTTCGTCGATGCCATAACCAATCCATCGAGACTACTTGCGGTTTTGCTCTGTGGATTCTCTTCAAGAGACTTAACGCAGAAATCGTAATTGAAATTCTGGTTTTGGTCTGCTGCTTGCTTGCAAGAATCTCGAATCAAAGAGTGTCCGGTTGCAAAATAGTATAAGTGTAGAAAGATCATAACGAGGTAAAGCAAGAATTTCATTTTTCTTTATTTCCGTTTGAGGGGAAGAGAAGACTTGGTGAATTTAAGTTTGGGTAACATTGTGATACATTTATAGTAAGATGTAATATTAGGGGTGATTTATGACGTAAGACTTTTATCTATCACAACGGCTTATTTTTAGAGTGCTCATGTCACGCTGTGCCACTCCACTTACTTCGTGTGGCCTAATTATTCGTTCTGACACTCCTTCCTTATACGTCATCGTTTCTTAGCTTTAAGAAAGAAAAAAATTAAATACCTCAATGTTGAAGAAAAAACTATACTTACAAAAATTATAAAAAACAAAAAAAAAAACTTTAAACATGATCAGCGTCGAAAGAGAATTATTTTAGTGTTAATTGTTAAAAGAAAATATTATAATAGACATTTCGATCATACCCCTCAATCGATTTGTTACAAATTTTCATAACAAAAATGAAATAAGAATAACGACTTTACGTTCATGCTTGTAATGAGCCATTCACCCTCACGTAAAGCCTACGAAATAAACGATATCATTCAAGACGACCAAGCATACCCACTACGTCAACGTGACACACCAAGAATCATGGCAGATTATCCATTCATAATCGAACATCGGATGGCGGTTGAATTATAGTATCGATACTTTAGTTTGTTAGATATCATGGCTACATTATTGGTGAAACATAGAAATTGCGACTAAATTATTTCTAAATTATCTTATAATTTCTATATGATTATATGTTCAAGTTCTTTAATGATTTTCCGGAGTATATTTATCCATTTGACATTCTATATAACAAAAATTATAATTTTGAATCAAAGGAACGAATTGTTTATAAATTAATAATTGAATTATTATTCAATTATATATAATTTGTAATTGATACCATAATATATTCGGATATGAATTATTTTCTATATAAACCGTAAATATAATTTGATTACATGATCGAAAGAAAGCACACTTAACACAGCAAACAAAATAAGTAATGACAGCTAATTATATTTTCATAAATTTTGTTTTAAGAAAACTCACTTAACACCCTATTCTTTAATTTGGCGCCATTCGGGCCCAGCAGCTCCACTAAACTAAGCATGTGCAATGCTATTAAAAACGAAAGGAATGTCAATCACTGTGAAGAGAACATCATTCTCTTTTCTCACGGGAGATATCTGTTGATTGTCGCCGTTGAATTCCAATTCGCAAAGTGTAGGTGCATCTCTTGCAGTCTGAAAACCACTTGAAGCCTTATCGAAATTCCGCATTTTGAGGTAATTCAAAGCTGAGGTTAACGAGTGAGAGCCTTCGGAGTAAAGCTTAAGGCAATCTTCCAACAACTTCTTACTAAGACTACTCCTATATTTCCTCTCTTTTATAATCTTCTCCACAATTCTTTTCACGTTCGTTAAGTTAGATATTGCGTTATTCGTTCCTACCAGGGTCAATTCATCGATATTTCTCACTTTCTGGCTCTCGGGATTCTCTTTCAGGGATGCGATGCAAAACTTATAGTAGTTTGGATTGTTTATCGCACTTGGATACTCTGAATTTTGCTTGCAAGATTTTTGAATCAGAGAATCTGCCACTTTGTTGGCTGTGAAACCATTGACGAGAAGAATGAACACAACGAGGTAAATCAACAACTTCATTGTGTATTTCTTTGAAGAGTTATGTATGGTAACTTGTGATCCAATTTATAAGCACACCAAAATCTGCTCACGTGAGAGTATTTTTTTAAACACATGCTTTTTTTAGATTGCACATGTCACGCATTGCCACTCCGCTGGCGTCGTTAATCCAATCGTTTTTTATTATTATTTTTTAAACCGTACGTAAATATCGTTTGGATTATCAGACGACCACTGTGACCAACCACATGGCTAAAACATAACTTTTGATTATTATTATTGTGATTTGTGGCATTGAAACTTTTTATTTTTATTTTTAAAAATCTCTAGGTATGTCGATCATGTCGTAGAGAACAGTGTTCTCTTCTTCACCGGAGATATCTGTTGATTGTCATCACTGAATCCCATTACGCAGTTTCTTGGTGCACCTCTTGCGTGATTAGGATCTCTTCTAGCATTATCGTAATCACGTGCTTTGATCGAGGTACTTCAAAGCTGATGTTAACAATTGATCGCCCTCAGAATAAAGCTTAAGGCACTCGCGTAACAACTTCTCACTTAGCTTACTCTTATACTTTTTTCTCGTTCAGAATCTGTTCCACAATTCCGTTCGCTTTCGTTATCTACATTTATAAATATTTACCTATTTTTGGTCTGATTTGAAAACTTCAAATGATATGATATGTAAAAACCAAAATGTTTTTTTTTTGTGAAAAATTTTAAATTTGAATTATTATTTGGTTAATTTTTTTAAAAGCAAATAAATTAAAAGAAAGAAAGAAGAAAGGGAAAATGAATTTAACGTGATTACCCAAAATGAATTGTATAAAATAAAACATTGAGAAAATATTGTTAGAGACCTCCAATGAATATGGATAATGGATGGTCTAGAAATCTCCTGTAATTTTTTAATGCATGTGTAACGATCAAAATTGATGCTTTTATGAATTCTTTTATCTTCCCCTCTGAATTATTCATATTTGCACTATTTTTTTTTTTTGCCTCATTTGATCATTTCCCAACTAAATCCATTTGTTAATATTCCTAATTTTGTTCCCTAAAATTTTAATCCTATACCTATATATAGATCTGTTTTTATTGAATTATTTTGTCTTGATGTATTTGGTTTTAAGACTTTTTTATGGGGTCAAAATTTTGAAGACTATTTATATGTAGAACGACTATTTATATGTAGAACTAAATACTCAAAAATTATTTATTTATTTATTATTTTTAAATTTGAGAAGATCAGTCCAAAGAACAAAGTCTTTTAAGAATATGTGTGTTTTTTTTGGGAGGTCGTTGATTGTCAAACAAATTTTAAGAAGTTAAAAAATAGAGAAAACGTTTAAAATGTTCAACTTGGATTCATATGCTTATCTGAGATAAGTTATCTCCATAGACTCCATGAAAATTGTAAAAAATGCTTTAGAGATATTGCGCTCTATATGTATGATGACGCAACATAACCCACGTAATTAAAGATAGATAACGCATGATGTTTGCAGACGGATCTTCAAGCTCCAAGGTTGGGGTTCCAATAGAAGCCACAAAGATTAAGTAAATTAGACTCTTAGCTCGCCCCTGGATTAGAACGCAAGGAAACCGCATATTCTAATCTAGTAATTTATATATTTCACTAATTCATTCCTTTAAAACACAAGAAGAAACATTCAACGCTTCAAACCAATGGACTGTTTAGCTAGACGCTATACGGTGGTGGACGGATGTATATGGGCATCGTAGTTAAAAGATTCACAAATGTTGATCATTTCGAAAAGAATCTCGTTCTCTTTCGCCACCGGAGATATCTGTTGATTATCGCCGTTGAATCCCATTTCGCAAGTTCGCGGAACAGTTCTTGCATCACCAATACTACTGTAAACTTTCTTGTAGTCCCGTATCTTGCACTACAAGGATGAGTGTCATATACCGAGGAAACTTAGTGATAAAATGTTT